>JAJIZL010000496.1:90107-121781 GCA_023969395.1 Amblyomma maculatum | reverse complement strand
TGTTTATGTACTCTCTCGTGTTTCATCTGTTGTAAAGCCTCTACGTTATTGGATACCTGTGTAATTGCATGCTTAGCGTTTGTTATTCTGTGAACCTCTCGTCTGTTGTATTTCAAGTGATCTTGTGTATTCCTCTGTATCGTCTCTTGCTGTACATAAATTGTGTTTTGTTTGTTACTTCTGACTCCGATCCTTACTCTGGTTTGAACCGGCGACCGCTGCGCACCAAACGACCACCCCCTTCTGTCACTACAAGGTAGCTGAATTCCGGCTGAGCATGCCACGCAAGTCGAGGGCATCTCCTTTGCGACCGGAACAGCTACCCCCACTCACTCTAAGGGTGTCTGGGAGTGTGCGCACCGTTAAGGGCGCATCGTTAATAATACCCCCATAATTATTAACGGGTGACAACAAGTACCTCGGCGTCGAACTCACTGCTGAGAGAGCGTATCTGAAGGAATATGAAACAAAGCTCCGCGCCAAGGCATTGGCGAGGAGAGCGCTCCTTGGCTCCAGGGCGCTGTGGACGTTCAGCCGTTTCGAGGTTGTTAGGGCCCTGTGGAAGTTGGTGGCCGTACCTGGGCTCACCTACGGAAACTCCGTACTGTGCATCTCTTCAGCTACACGGGGGGCCCTCGAGGTCCGCCAACGTGAGGCTGGCCGCCTTGCGCTGGGAGTCCATGGATATGTCACGAACGAGGCCGTACAGGGCGACCTCGGATGGTCGTCTTTTGAAGCGCGTGAGACCACTGCCAAACTTGCCATGCAGCATCGCCTGAGTGCTCTGCCCGACGGTAGATGGTCCAGGGAGGTGTACAAGTACATAGTATTTAAATGCTCCAACACCAAGTGGATGCTCCGAACTCGGAGGCTGGCCGAAAAGTACGGAATTCCGCCAGCCGGCCTGTCAGAGGTACCCCAGCCTACGTGGAGAAAGAAGATCCGCAACCAGGTTCGGGAAGCGGAAACAGAGAGATGGCTCAGAGAAACACAGGCGAAGTCATCCCTGGCGGTATACTCCAGTGCCAAGCATACCATCACTAAAGAAAACCTCTACGACAACACACGAGGTAGCGGGCTGCTTTGCGAGGCACGGAGCGGCGTGCTGCGCACAAGGACAATACGAGCCAAATACACCGAGGGCTTGGATACCCGGTGCTCCAGGTGCGGTGCGGCCGACGAGACCATCCAACATGTAGTGATCGAGTGCCCAGAACTGGGACCCGCCCCCGCTACAACAGCGACAACACCAACGGAGGCGCTTTTGACAGCACTCAGTCTACAACCGACGTCACTACCCGAAGAGACTAGGGTAATCATGAGGGCAGTGGAGACGACAAAGCGCCGCCTCGAGGACTGGTGGCGCAACAGAAAAGACTGTTAAGTTTCTCTCCTGGCCTGATCCAGAACTTTGTGATCCCCCGATAGAAAGGGGAATGGCCACATCAGCATCAGCATCAGTATGGCGGCTTGCCATGCAGCGTCGCCTGAGTGCTCTGCCCGACGGTAGATGGTCCAGGGAGGTGTACAAGTACATAGTACTTAAATGCTCCAACACCAAGTGGATGCTCCGAACTCGGAGGCTGGCCGAAAAGTACGGAATTCCGCAAGATGGCCTGTCAGAGGTACCCCAGCCTGCGTGGAGAAAGAAGATCCGCAACCAGGTTCGGGAAGCGGAAACAGAGAGATGGCTCAGAGAAACACAGGCGAAGTCATCTCTGGCGGTATACTCCAGTGCCAAGCATACCATCACTAAGGCAAACCTCTACGACAACACACGAGGTAGTGGGCTGCTTTGCGAGGCACGGAGCGGCGTGCTGCGCACAAGGACACTACGAGCCAAATACACCGAGGGCTTGGATACCCGGTGCCCCAGGTGCGGCGCGGCCGACGAGACTATCCAACATGTAGTGATCCAGTGCCCAGAACGGCGACCCGCCCCCACTACAACAGCGACAACACCAACGGAGGCGCTTTTGACAGCACTCGGTCTACAGTCGACGTCACCACCCGAAGAGACTAGGGTAATCATGAGGGCAGTGGAGACGCCAAAGCGCCGCCTCGAGGACTGGTGGCGCAACAGAGAAGCCTGTTATATTTCTTCTTTCTCTCTCTTTCTTACTTCTTCGGACTATTTGACTGAACATTTAGCATAGAATTTTCTCTCACTCCTAAATTTTTTCTACCCGTTTCTCCTGGCCTGATCCAGAACTTTGTGATCTCCCGATACAAAGGGGAATGGCCGCATCAGCATCAGCATCAGCATCAGTATCGAGGTCAGCGCGCAACTCGTCCCTTTAAAATGTATTGCTGTTCCTTGCTTGTGACGAAATTTGTGGTGTTTTGTGAAGAGTGGTCGGGTTTGTGATGGTTTACGCTTCATCCTGGCATGCCCCAAGTGCCCCAGGGACTATCAGACCGAAGCTCAGGCGCCGGCGTCGCTGGAGATCCTCAAGAAATAGTGATCAGCTGACGAACGTGTTTATGAAATCTACCGTGGAGAAAAGCGACGTGTTATTGCGTCGCCGATGCTTTTACGGAAGCACGTTGGCACTGCACTATGTTTACGTGTTACTACAGGTAAGGACCTCAACGATTTTGCAATTATTCAGCGTAAGTGGAAAAGCGTCACGCTCATCTTACGCGCCTCCGGTTGTCGAGCTTGTTGCCGCTGCTTGATAGCGATCAGCAGTATAACCTTTTGGTTTTCCCCCAGTCAGCGGTATATTTTCTTTTGCACGAATAATATGAAGCTATTAGTGACGAGAATGGTCATGATAAATATTTTAAACCAATGTGGTTTTTGATGAGATTTGGCTTGTGCACGATAGTGCAGTTTATTTCACTTAACTAGTGCAACAATTCTTTCGTGATTGATGGTGCCCTTGCATTGCTAGGTGTCCATTTAAGCACGCAGGTGTCATACGTTTGCGTGTTATGTCGCTACGCCTACTGTGCGTGTGACGTGCACGTGTGCATTTGCTTTCATCGAGAGTGCGAGTGTGATAAGGGGTGCCTTCGAAAAGCTTGCGTGCCGCGTCGCCTCTTTCGCGTGTTTATTTACATCTAGGCTGCCGGATATTATAAACTCGTTCTCTAGCGACGCCCTAGGGAATTCTCGCTCCCTCAGGCAGTCTGTAATCGAGAAGCTTGTTAGTATAAATTCCCTATTGTGTTGTATTCGCACGCTGCTCGGCCCGTCTGGCTTGTGTCGAACTGTCGACAATGTATTTCCAACCCAGTTATAGGGTTTTAAAAAAAATTGCTAAGAAAGTTGTTAAAAGGGCAGACAGGAAAGTAAACCATAAAACTGTGCTTTCTGTTGGCCTGCATGGTCCGTCACCCTCAATTTCGTCTTGCTCCTTTGATGCTTGAACCAGTAAAGTGATTCAACAACTGAAGTGAAAGCGAAAATATTATGGCACCTTTGGCTCCCGTACTGTGCACTCTAGACAGTAGTTACTAGTTATTGCAAGGGACACGCCCAAGATGTGTGTGCCTTTCTCATTGGCATGCCTAAATCGGTGCGCCTAAATCATTCGGACCATAACATGTGTTACATGGTATCTCACCCATTACTTTACCACTGGCCTGGTTTCAGGTTAAGGGAGCATGGCACCGCTGGTGTAGGATGGATGGCAAGAGCTTTTTTTTTTTTATGGCACCAGCTTCTGAGTTTGGAACTTTTCTAGTTACATGATATATAACCCGTTCTCTAAGGCAGCAAGTACCACTAGGAAGATATTTCAGGAGAGAAAAAAGTTCTGTTTGAGGAAGAATATGCTTCTACGAATTTTCGGTACTAATAACTCGAGCATGGTATAAGAAGAGCGACTTGTCCTTCCTTTAATGTGATAGACCTTTTTATTAGACTGTGGAACAGCATATGATTGTTATTTTAATCGGTTGTCATAAACATGTTTCTTAAGATGTTACATATCTTTGGCAAAGGAATTGAGCAATTTTTTCTGCAATTTTAGTTGCAGACTTCTTTATGAAGTTATTTTATTTGTACTCAGTTTGCAGAGGCTTTCTTCACCATATTTCTATGTTTATACAATTTCTATGAACCATAGTGCTCGTTTCATTTACTGCTAGTATTTTTGGTTGTTCTAATTGTGTTTTTAACAATGTAGCTGAAAAGGCCTGCCGTCCACATCAACCTATTGCGCTGAAGAGGACCGACGGATGCCTGTGTGTGGAACACGCACCACAGAGGGCGACAGAAAAACAGTCGAGTCAATGACACTGAATATTCTCTTGAGTGACCCAGATATCAAAAGGATTCCATCACTGCAATCATCACATATACCATCCTTACCAGGCAAAAAGGCTTACTTCTCAGCCACTTAGTGTATGCCAAATAACATCCCCAAAGACTACAACACCTTATAATTCGAGGAAAATGGTGTTCTTTTCCTTGCAGAAGTTTAAAGCTTGGAGGTAGCATAGTGCTGTATTATATGACTAAGAAATAAAATTTCATGCCTTGTCAATTTTACAAACTATGCATCTGCAGTCTGTGCAAACAATTTCATGCAAAATTCTTATCAGACATTTATCCATTGCTTACTCGAATCTTAAAAGCAAACCTATCTGTAGTCTAGCCACGATTTCTTGAATGCCAAAAGAAAATTTTCTAATACGCACTGAGTTGTCTGAGTTGTCATACACAAGATAGGCATCACGTCACTCCAGTTTTCTATCACCGGGTGCTTTGTGCCCATGAAGCTGGTAAATTAAATTCAATTATGGAGCACTTGAATGGTAGGTGGGCGGCACAACTCGCCTGAACGCCATCTAAAATAGTCGACTTTGTCTTTTCCAGTGGTGATTACTGTATATTGTGAATCTATGCTGTGATGGTACTGCATTCTAGGAACCTTAAGACTTGTTTGTAAAACTGTACTAAGCAGAAATCATCACAGTTCCTTCACAAAAGCTGTCGGAAATTCCTAGTCGACGCTGGGAGGAGACGTCATAATGATTCAAGAAACACACAGCGAAGAGACGCCGAGACTGCCGGGCTACCGATCGCACGACAGCCCGCCGAGCAAAAGGGACACGTCCAAGGGCAAGGGCAGAGGGGTCTGCACCTTCGTTAGGAAAGGGATCACCTTCGTGGAACACGAAATGATCGGCAGAAGCGCCATCGAACACTGCACGGTGGAAGTAATCACGGGCAAGAAGAGGAAGGAGAGCACTTTCCTGGTGAACGTCTACAGCAATCCGTCCCACGGACAACAGAAATTCAAGGCACTGCTCCACAAGGCAACTTCAGTCGCGGGGAGCAATACGCTCGTAGTGTGCGGAGACTTTAACGCTCCGAGCCAAGACTGGGGCTACCACAGAACGACGGTCAAGGGGAGAGAGCTGATTCAAGACGCTACCGACGTCGGACTGAACCTAATCACGGATCCGGCCTTTCCCACCAGGATCGGCACATCTGTTACGAGAGACACAACTCCGGACCTTACCTTCGTCAAAACTGACGGAGGATCAAGAGAAGCGAAATGGAGAAACACGGGCCAAGAGCTGGGCAGCGATCACTACATCGTGGAGGTCGTCGTACCGCTCGAAGGCCAAGGCAACACCGGCATAAGGAAGCATCGCATTACGGACTGGGACGCCTTTCGAAAGGCGCTATCCGCGGTGCAAGTGGACATTACGGACATCGAGCAATGGGCGGCCAACGTCGTTGAGACGACGGAAGGAGCCACCAAAGAGCTAGAGACGGACGAACGGATAGACAAGATGGACAGTCGGCTGGCCCACCTGATAGAAGACAAGCAGTCCATAAAGGCGAGGTGGCAGAAGCGACGAACCAACCGAAGTCTAAGGAAGAAGATCGCCGAGCTCAACAGGCAGATCGAGGTCCACTGCAGGGTGCTATGCACCCAACAGTGGAATGAGGCCTGCAACGAAGCCGACGGACAGATGCACAAGGGCAAGACGTGGAACATGCTGCGGCACCTCCTCGACGAAACCAAGACCAAGGGCCACCAACACAACAACCTGGCCAGGGTCCTACACAAGGCAATCTGCGAACACGGGGAAGACGAGGTCAAGCGGCGCTTGGACGCCAAGTACCTGCCGACCACCCCCACGGAAAAACACCCGGATTACCAAGGCAAAGAGAACGAGACGCTAGATCGCGACATCCAGACCTGGGAAGTCAGAGTTGCCCTGTAGGATCTAAATGGAAGGTCTGCCGCGGGTCCCGATCGAGTGACCAACAGAGCGCTCAAGAACCTCAACGAAGCGGCCATCAAAACGCTCACGAACTTCTACAACAAGTGCTGGCAAGAAGGAAGGCTACCCAAGCAATGGAAAGCAGCCAAGACGATCCTCATCCCCAAGCCTGGCAGGGCGCCCAACATAGAGAACCTCAGGCCGATCTCGCTCACTTCGTGCGTGGGAAAGGTCCTCGAGCACGTTCTCATGAACAGATGGCAGCGTTACCTGGAAGAATCGGAGTTTTACCCAAATTCCATCATCGGGTTTAGGAACAAACTCGGGACGCAAGACGCCATGATCTTACTGAAGAACGAGATCATCGACGATACGACGGGCACCAAGGACAACAGAGCCGTACTCGGGCTGGACTTGCAGAGCGCCTTTGATAAAGTGAGGCACTCAGCTATCCTGGCCCAAGTATCCAGGCTAAACATGGGCAGGAGGACATACCAGTACATCAAAGACTTCCTGACGGAACCGACCACCGAAATCTGTGCGGGAGACCTGCAGCTCGAAGAGAAGAAGCTGGGCAGCGTCGGAACTGCGCAGGGGTCGGTAATCTCCCCGCTACTCTTCAACCTCGTGATGATCGGGGTGGCCACCCGGCTAGAAAGAGTAGCGGGAGTCCGGCACACCATCTACGCCGACGACGTTACGCTATGGGTACCGGGAGGAAGCGACGGACACATCGAGACAACGCTGCAAGAAGCGGTCAACGCCATCGAGGAGCAGCTGGACGGGTCTGGACTCGTTTGCTCTCCGGCCAAGTCAGAACTGCTGGTGATTCCCCCGAAAGGATCGGGCAGGAAAAGAAAGAATATGGAAGTCAAGTACGAGCGTCCCAAAATCACGGTCAAGACGGCGGGAGGACAAGTAATACCGGAGGTCGAGAAAATTCGAGTACTCGGGCTGCTCATCCAGCGAAACCGAGCCAACGGTGAAACGGTCAACAAGCTCGCGTGCAAAGCGGCTGCGGCAATGAGACTCATCAAGAGGGTGTCCAACAGAAAAGCGGGGATGAAGGAGGAGAGCCTGACTAGGCTCGTTCAATCCTTCGCAGTTAGCCACATAACGTACGTGGCCGCCTTCCACAACTGGAGGCCGAGTGAACGTAACAAGATAGACGCCACCATACGCAAGGCGTATAAAGCGGCACTCGGTCTCCTCGGGGGCACGAGCACCGAAAAATTCATGGTGCTGGGAGTCCACAATACGCTGGACGAAATAGCCGAAGCACAGAGAACGGCGCAACTCGAGCGTCTCTCTGAAACGAGAACCGGAAGACAGATACTGCGGGACCTTGGCCTCGAACCGAGGGAAGGCAAGCAGCAGAAAGACGTACCTATACCAGATAGCATCAACAGAAAGCTCAGGGTCTTCCCGATCCCGAAGAACGTGAACCCCGAGCACAAAAGGGAGCGGAGGTTGGCGAGGGCCAGGGCTCTCGTAGACCTCCACGCCAGAGAAGAAGGCGCCGCCTACGTGGACGCGGCGGAGTATCGAGGGAACACCAGTGCATACGCGGCGGTGGTTGTCGGGGCATCGACGGGTGCAACGAAGACCGCGGCGAGCGTCCGGACTCGAGAAGCGCACCGGGCGGAGGAGGTGGCCATCGCCTTGGCCGTTTCCGACCCCGGATGCACTACAGTGTTGTGTGACTCTAGAACGGCAGTGAAGAACTACGCCAAGGGTAGGGTATGTAGTGAGGCCGCGCGCATACTGCGCAAGGCCGAAGACATAACGCGGAAACGTGAACCACAACGAGACGGCCAACTCGGCCGCGCGAGGACTAACCAACCGCGCGGCTGCAAGCACGGCTGACTCGGAGTCTTGGTCGCGGCGCAGTGCCAAGGACAAGATGACCACCTTCAACGAAATAGTGAAATGGTACAGATTGAACAGACAGACTATGCCGCCACCTCACCCGGGGCTTACCCGGAAGGATGCAGTGTTATACAGACAGTTACAGACGGGGTCCCTGCTCACCCCGGTGCTAGCTAAGCACATGTGTCCGAGTGTGCACGCGAGCGACATCTGTAGACTGTGCGCGAAGGAGAGAGCCACCGTAGCTCACATCCTTTGGGACTGTAGCGTACATCCGCGCGAAGCCAGCGAGAAGACGACGATCCCGCCGCAGCTAGAGGCTGCAACGAGGAGCTGTGATCAAGAGACACAACTCAAGGCCGTCCAGCAGGTCTCGGCAGCTCTAGAGAGGCAGCGACCGAGCGAAACCGAGGAGAGGGGGGGCAGCACCCCCAAGAAGGGGGCGGCGGCCCTCTCAAACCCGCGGAAGTAGCGAGGGACGTAACAAGACCTCAAGGAGCACAACGCACGAGACTGACGTAGTGGCCGCGTCACGGTAAAAGCTTGTCCTCCCTGCTTGGAGGGAGCCTAACCGATTCTGCAGGCATTTAAATAAAATTTGTTCTCTCTCTCTCTCTCTCGTGTGTGTTTCCGCAATGTTCCAAATTACGCTAATTAAGGGGTGCGTCTTTATCTCGATGTTTCCTTGCCGCCCTTAAATTTAGCGTTGGCGCATGCGACGAGCATTCTTAGTTCGACGACCGACGAGCACGGTTGCTGTTATCGCCGCTGCCGATTCTCTTACTTTTTTTGCGGGCGCAAGTCAGCCCAATAATGAGTTTTATTCAAGTGAAACGCCAGCGTCTTCGTTTGTGGCTATCGGGCTTGTCATCACTACATGACACTATTTTCTCCAATGTCTATTTGACCTTTTCGCTACTCTCGGAGAAACTGGTTTGACTGGGCTGCTAAGGTGGGCTGTCGTCACCATTTTCTGTGCTACGAGCGTAGCCCAATACCCAATGTAGTAACGACCCTCACACCTTTGTGAAGAGGTAAATAGACGTTCACTGCAGTGGTTGATGCAGAGGGTGAGGTCCGTTGACCAAAGATTTGTTCGTTAAGCCTCAAAGCATTAGCACTCATCACTTTATATGTGGAAACGAATTCCCATGACTGTGCGGTGAGTCCCCATGTATTAAGAAACATTGAGCAGAACAATAAAATTTGGTTTTTCAAATTTCGCTGCCTTTTAATATGCTCGGCTTGCATAAGCATATCGCGGGCCCCCTCTCCCTTGCAACTGTCCCCTCGCATCGAGCTTTGTTAGCGGCAGCCGGTTCCTAAAGATGCTGATTGTTTTGTTCCAAGTGCTGCGCTCGTCTGTTCTGATGTGACTGGAGCAGTGCGCGCTAATGAACATGCCCGCACCCCTCTTCGCGCTTCGCCGGGAGGACTCGCCGCCTGCCTGCGCTCAGCGGGACACCCCCCACGGCGGGCTCCCTCACTCTCCTCTAGTTCTGGGAAACAAGCCCCATTCCCATCTCCGGCCTCCGTTCCTTCCGTTCTTCGGCCGGCAGTTCGGCCTACGCCTCGGCCGACGCTGGTCGCACCCTCTTATCTAGTGAAAAAAACGAAGTTAACAGTTTAACAGTAGCGCGACGTCTTTTCTACATCGACGACGCGCAAACACGACACTGATGCTACATGGATTCACGACCCCAGCAGGTTACACGTCGGCCGAGGCTATCCTCACCACTTGCGTCGCCACTATACAAGAAGGGGCAGCGTATTTCACCTGAGTACGACCAGAATGCAAAACGGGGAAATGCCTTGAGCACGTATCATTTAGATGGTCCCAGCCGACCAAGCAGTCTTGACAGGTACAAATATCGTATGCCGCTTTTATCAGCCTTGCATTATGTACCTAAAAAGGCATCGTTTCATGCTTCTGCGACGAGCTGCGTTTTACATACTATTACTGCTGATATGCGGCGATGTCGAAGCAACTCCCGGCCCTGTAATGCAACAACTTCTGTGATGCTGTGATACAACAACTTCTGGATGGTCAAAACGAGATTAAAAGAACACTAACAGCCATTGAAGAATATCATGCTGAAAACAAAAAAGCTATGGACACTTTTTTTTTTATTGCTTGAATCCTTGGAAACCGAAATGGCTAAGTTTGATGAAATCCAGAATGTTTTTTCACAGTGTAAAACCAATGGTGATCTTTTAATGGAACAATATGAGGCTCTAGTAAAAAAAGTTGATGTTCTCTAAAATCAGTCTCGGAGGTCAATTTGCTTTTCTTGGGTTTTCAAGAGAAAGATGACCATGAATCGCACGGAAAATTTGAAATATTTGTTCAAGATCTTTGCAGTACTAGATTGGAAAACGATCACGTAGAAATTGAGAGAGCGCGCAGAATTGGGAAGTTTACATCTGAGAAATGTCGTCCAATTATTGCGAATTCTTCTACATTCCAAGGTAAACAGGAAGTTTTTACTAATGCAAAACAACAAAGATTCAGAGCTAGATATCGCGATTTCTGAAGACTTCTTTGAAAATCTCAGAAAAAAGTGGAAGGCATTGTGCCACTACGCTAAGCTGCACCGTCTCAGAAAAACCATAAAGTTGATCTCAAATATATTGTATTCTACCTAAAAAGCTTTAAGTACATGATGGATCAGGAAACCGGTCAGGTTGTTCGGACTCGCAGACAAGAACAAAAGATTTGTCAGGAATCTTTGTCTTTTCTTGTCGTTAACTGCAGAAGCATAAATTTACAAGGTAGATGAATTTTACAACCTAATTGATATGGCCAAGCCTTCGGTAATTCTTGAAACGGAATCATGGCTTCACAGCGGAATCAGGGATAGTGAAGTGTTTCCGGAAAACTACAGTTGTTACCGTAAAGACCATGACGGCCATGGTGGTTGCGTTTTTATTTTAGTCAGTCTATCACTAACTTGCCATGGGTTGGATATCAATGTTCGGATATGTGAAGCTGTATGGGCTCAAATAAGGCTCGGTAATGATAAGTCCCTCTCAGTATGTTCCTTTCATAGGCCTCCTGGAAGCAAGATTAAAGTTTTATTTGATCTGTCGAAAGCATTAGAAACTGTTAGTGCTAACAGTTTAGTAAATGATGGAAATATTAACATGTCGGATATAGCTTAGTCACCAATATATTCTACATCCAAGACGAATCCTGCGTCAAGCCTGGAGATGCTAAGGATATGTAGGTAGTTCGCATTATCCCAGGTAGCTTTTTCCAGTCAACCCGTGGTACTAGTGTATTAGATCTACTCCTGACCAGCATTCCAATGGCAGCAAAACATGCACTTGTTATACCCGGAACCAGTGATCATGATGCTGTTCTATTTAAGATGAAGCTGAAATATGCGAAGGTCTTGCATACCGGTACCCAACGTATTTATAACCATCAGAAGGCTGGAACAGCAGAAATCTCACTTGCACTAGATCATTACTATGCCGTGCTTGAAACGCGATCGGAGTCATTAAATATAAATGATTTATGGAATCATTTATAAAATAAGGGAACTACGGGACCAATACGTTCCGTCCTCAATGTTGACATCACGTAGCAGTAGAAGAAAACCCTGGTTCAACAGAAAGGTGCATGTTGTAGCCAATAAAAGAGAACAAGCTTATGCGATTTTCAAAAAGAACCCGTCTCACATGCATAAAGGTAAGCTTCAGCAGTTGGCAAAAGAAATGAAAACGGTGATGAAAAAAGCTAAAGATGTATTCTTTAGTTCTTTCCACTCACACATACAGAAATGCCCGAAGAAGTTATGGCAGTTTTTTAAACGAAATGGAAAGGATAATCTATCTATCCCGCTATTTCAGCATTATGGTACTAAAGTTTGCGATAATCTCGATAAAGCAAACTGTTCAAGTTACTACTATAGTTCTAGATTTGCGACCAATGTTCGTTTCAATGATACTGCACGGCTTGGTGCATTCTGTCTTGAGCCAATGGGTGACATTCTTTTTGACGATCATGGAATTCTTTTACTGCTAAAAGGATTGAAAACTTCAAAAGCCACTGGATCTGATGGTCTGTCAAACGCGTTGTTTTCGTCTTGTGCAAGTTCTCTGGCAAAATATATTTATCTTCTTTTTTCACAATCACTTGAAGATAGTTATTTGCATAATAATTCGAAAATGGCGTATGTTGTGCCCATTCATAAATCAGGGCCGCGCAATCTCCTCTCAAATTATCGCCCATTGTCCCTCACAAGTGCCGCTTGCAAGCTTTTTGAGCATGTACTTTCTACCAATATTGTGCATCACTTTAATAAGGTCTCCCTGATCAGTAATAATGAGCATGGCTTTCGTAGTGAATTTTCATGCGTCACATAGTTAACCGAACTTGTACGCAATATTGCTTGTTCTTTAATAAAAGGGGTTTCTGTTGACCCCATGTTCCTTGATTAATGAAAGCTTCTGGCGTTGTACCGCATAATGTGTGATTAGAAAAATTATCATTATATAATAAAGTGATATCAGACAGTAACAGTAAAGTGATATTATCGATAAAGGCGTACCTACATCTAAGAAAACAAAGGTTAGAAGTAAAATCGCGGAAGAAGTTGATGTCACCTCAGGTGTCCCGCAAGGTTCAGTTTTAGGACCACTTTTGTTTATAATTTTTATAAATGACATTTCCACTGGTATTTTCTACATTGAGAATAATCGCTGATGATTGTGTTTTGTACCGAACTGTTACTAATTCTGCTGACTGTGACGCTCTACACTGTAACCTTTGCAAAATCGCTGATTGGTGTGATAAATGGAGCGTGGCGATTAATATCCGGAAAAGTGTCTATATGTGTTTTACTAAAAAAGATTGCCTTGTAATTTTATTTATAGTAATTATTCAGTGCATTTGCTGTCTGTCACGGATTACAAATATCTTAGTGTTTATTTAACTAATTACCTCTGTGGGCATAGGCACATTAAATACATCACTGCGAAAGCAGGTCGTCTTTTAATTTACATACGCAGGTATGCCAAGGTTCTTTCTTTAAAAGCTAAAGAATTGTTATACACAATTAATGCAAGGTTTATACTAGAGTACGCGTGCGAAGCATGGGACCCGAAAATAAACATGATGTTGAAAAATTAGACAAGGTTCAAAACCTAGCTGCCCGTTTCGTTTAGAAAATTACAGCCGGAATTTCAGTGTGGCGACCGGCTGAAATCGTTAGGATGGATTTCACTATAGAAACGTAGAAACATACTTAGGCTGAAGTTCTTCCATAACATATTTCATTCTAAAATAGGTATTCACCGTGGCCGTTATTTATTGCCGCCAAATTATGGATCAGCAAAACGGACCACACCTACAAAGTAAAATAAATAGAATGCAGGACAGACTTACTAAAAATGTCATTCTTTCTTTTTTTCAAAACAATAAATGAACGGAATAAGCTGACCCAAGAAGTCGTCTCATCAAAATGTAATTAAATGTTTGCCGCGCTGATATTCTGTATTATACTTTCCTTGTTAGGTTCTTTTTCTTTTTCCACCTGCCAGCATGTAGCACTCTTCATATTATAATTCTCCCCCCCCCCCCACCCCCTACCCCACACACTCACTTTAATGCCAAAAGGCACTGTGGGTAATGTGATAAATAAATAAAATTTTTTATAAACCGATGTGTACCAAAGACGCCTAAGAAAATATTCACCCCATAGAGAGCACTTGCGGACAGGAATTGCCAAGAAAACTCTCTGTACTCAAGCACGTACTCTGAACATGAGAAAGAATATGCTGAGTGCCCTCCGTGAGTCCGCAGTGAGACCTTAGGTCTCGTCTTCACACTATAGCTGGGCCACCTACATAATTTAGCTTTCTGGAACGTCCACCACGCCCAGCCTTTTACCACAAGAGAATTCATGAAGCAAAGATCTGATAATTATCTGACTATATGCAGTGATATTGTTACAGTGGCCTTGATATGGTCAGTTGTTGCAGCACAGCAAAGTTAGCAACAAACAGTAGCGCCAAACTAACCGCACACACACTTTAACGTCGTCGTCCCTCTGTACAATCGTCAATTCTTCGTCCCATGACCTCCCCCTCTCCTTGGCAGCACAGTATCGGTGCTTTATACGGCTGGAACGGAGAAGGCGGCTGGTAAAGCTTGATACGGGACACATAGACTATCTCAGACAGTGGTGCGGATGGCAAGGAATGGGGTAGCATGGGCTCGATCTCGTAAGCAACATCTGTCACTGGGCGAAAAACGCGGTAAGGTCCTTTGCACCGCGGTAAGAGCTTGGCACTTAGGCCGACACGACAAGACGGGAGCCACAGTAAAACAAAAGAGCCAGGTGAATATTGGATGTCAAGATGATGGCTGTCGTTGCGGAATTTCTAAGCGTCCTGAGAGTAGAAAGTCGGCTGCGAGCAATTTGACGGGGAGCAGTGGCAAGACGCCCGACTACTGCGCCGGAGTACCCGGGTTCGATCCCAACCTCGGCGGCTGAGTTTCGATCGAGGCGAAACGAAGAGGCGTCGTGTGCTGTGCGATGTCAGCGCACGTTAATGATCCCCAGGTGGTCGAAATTACTCCATAGCCCTCCACTACGGCTCCCCTTTCTCTCTTTCCACTTTCACTCCCACCTTCCTCCCTTCCCTCACGGCGCGGCTCAGGTGTCCACAGACACAAGAGTGACAGATACTGCGCCTTTCCCTTCCTGTGAACTAATTAAAAAAAATTTATGGGTGGCGTCAACTCGGACAATCGTGTCTTGGATGTAACTGCTGATGGCACCGCAAAACAGGGAAGACCGTGTCGAAGGGAAGCACTGGATCTCGTCCAAAAATAAGGTAGAAAGGAGAGTATACGGCGTGTGCTGACGGGTGGAGTTATATGCGAAGGTTACAAAAGGTAGACACACTCTCAATCGAGATGATCATCTGAGACATACATAGAAAGCAACTCCATGAGCGTGCGGTTGAAGCGTTCCGTGAGGCCATTTGTCTGGGGGTGGTAAGGTGTCCTGAATTTATGACAGACAGAGCATAAATGAAGAATTTCGTTTACCATTCTTACCAGGAAACAGGCACCGCAGTCGGGTATCAGTTGTGGGGGACGCCATCGTGCAGTATGACATCATTGAGCAGGAATTTGGCCATGTCTGTGGCACAGCTTGTTGGTATGCCTCAGGTGATGGCGTAGAGCGTCGTATATTTCGTCGCAACTGCAATCCATTTGTTTCCTGATACGGAAACTGGAAACTATCCTAGCAGGTCAACCACAACGTACGAAAATGAGGTGGATGGAACGGGAATCGGTTGAAGAGTTCCGGAAGGAAGTACGGAAGGATTCTTCCTGCGTTTACACAGCTCGCAACCTGCTATATAGCGCCGCACAGGTCGGTAGAGTTCAGGCCAAAAGAAACGTCTACGTACGTTGTCGTAGGTACGCGTAACACGCAGGTGGCTAGCCGTGGATGCATCATGCAGGTGTTCGAGAACTGTAGAGCGAAAGTAGTGAGCCACAACTAACAAGACCTCTGAGCCATCCCAGCGCAGATTGCGGCGGTACAAAATATCCCCTTGGAGCACAAATTGAACGACAGATGGATGCGTTGGGTTATTGGTGAGCAAGTCAATTGTTCTGCCAAGAGAGACATCCGAGTTCTGTTCATGGGCGATAATAGAAAAATCGTAAATAGAGAGGACATAGTTGTCAACTACGCGCTAGAAAAAAGGAGGGAATCAACTGGGTAGCCAGATATATACTATGATGAGGCAGGCCAAAAGTAAAGAAAAATAATGTTCCCTGGGTGGCGAGACATATATTATGGTGAGGCTACCCAAACGTAATGTAAAATAATATGCCTCTGCCCGTGCCACTAAGTATAACGGGTAGCGAGACAGTCTGCATCACGATGATGTCAGTCGGATTTATAGGGTATCGAGAATGTGTACTCCTGGACTCGTAACGACCAGCGTACAAGATGGACAGTAGTACCTTTAAGAGAAGAAAGCCAGCAAAGCGCATGGTGGTCTGTGTCGGCCAAATAAGTAAGAACGAAATTTCGCAACGGCCCACGTGAGGACGAAGCATTCACGCTCGGTAATTGAATAATTCCGTTCTGGATGTGGATAGAATACGACTTGCATAAGGAATAACTCGATAGTGACCGCTCTGTCGCTGAGCAAGGATTGCTCCAATGCCATGGCCACTCGCGTCGGTGCTAAGTTTTTTCGGAGCGGACGGGCAGAAAGGGGCTGGTGTGGCGAGTACGGCAATAGGTGCCGAGAAAGCGTTCAGCTTGTCAGTGCCCCAGCAGAAGGGCACGTTTTCTTTTTCAACAGGTTCTTGAGAGGACGGGCGATGACGGCGAAGTTGGGCACAAACCGTCGAAAATAGGAGCATACACAGATTAAACTTCGGACGTCAAGTGCAGAACTAGGAACTGGGAGTAAATTGAAATGAATGAACTGAATGAACAATATATGTATCATATACAGCAAAGTACGTTTCTTGGTTTGCCTCCATAACATGCCACACAATCCTTAGCAAAGCATTACCATGAATATCGCGTTCTGACAACCCCATTATGGACATATATGTGCCTCTTTCAGATGGCCACTCTCGCCTTTGGAGACGAGAAGCGACTACAATGAGCACTACATTACTACTGGTAAGCTGCCTCGTTCATTTTACCTATTAAAGTTTATCCATTGTCCTAAACCAAACGCTTATTATGATAGCATTAGCAGTGTCCTGTACGTGATAACTGTTCTATATCGGTAGCGGCGAAATCAATGTGAAGCCGCCCATTGCCAATCATAATGGGGAATCAGTGTATTGAGGCAGATTCCCTTGCCATGCTTATTGGGTGGCAGGTTAAGAGAGGGAATTTGCTGTATTCAGTTCCTCAATGCCAAAAACATCTAAGGATTGTTCGGGAGTGTTGTGCTCCCGTGCTGCAAACTACCAAACAGCACCAAATCTCACGCTCTAAACCAATGGCGCAACTTATGAAATAGCAAATTTCACTCAAAAGCCTCGTGATGGCCAAATGAAAGTTAACGCTTGTTATGCCTTGAGTATAATTATTTCCCTGGGGTAAATACTGTCCTCTATATGTTGGAATTCCTCAGCACCCGCTGCTTCCTCGCGAGCGGTATCACGGCTCTAGCTTTTTTGTGTGTGTGTGTGTGGCTAGAAACAGCGCTATCACGATACGAAGTAGAGAGAGGACGGCTTCGTGTCCTCTCTCTCCTTGATCTCATGTTGGCGCTGTTTTAGAAACGAGATCATACACCAACCAGCCCAACTTTCCACCCTGTTTAGCTTCAGCTTTGTAGGCAGTGATTTTATGAAGCAACAATTGTTAACGGAAGGTAACAACACCTGTGAAAGAATTAATGAATGAAGCCTTTATTTAAAGGAAGGGATGGCTCTCGACCGCTGTTTGGGCACTTAGGGAGTCAAGAGGGATGAAAGTGTAGCTTCGTCTTCACGGTTCTTCAAGCTGTTGCTTGTTGATTGCCATGCGGCCAATCTTCGCGCTGTAAGTCGACCTCTCTCACACTACTCGAAGCAGGCCACTCTCACTGCCTTATCTAGCAATGGAATGTTGTATTTCAGTGCTTGATAAAATCTGATCTTCTAGGGTGGGTGATCGTCGTGTGGAATATGCGTAATTTTGTTTCTTCCTAGGGGCAGATCGATAATGCACTATATACGCACCAAAATAAAACACGACAGCAAGCTTAGGCTATCTGAAGCGACACCAACGCCGGTGTAAAATATGCAGAATTATTTACATGGCAATAGTTTGTGCCTGAAAACTATAGACAAAAATTATAATAATATTAAAAAAAGGGCTTATGCTACGTGGACATTTTATGGAAAGCCCATATGTATGTTGTATCTGCGTTAGAGCACAACACAGGGCAAAGACTGGAACTAACTATAGACATTTGGCCTCCGCCATTGCAACGCCAATAAAGAATCTATATCTAAGCTCAACAGAAGAAAAAAACCTATCTGTTCGTGCGTATTTGATCCCCACAGAAGGCCGACATAGATCAATGCCAGAGTGTTTGTGCCAGCTCTACTCCGCCAAGCGACCAGCATCGCAAGCGACCGGCATCACTTATGACACGTGCCAAATTTGTTAAACCATTCAGAATGTATCGGCGTTAACTCCATGTAGACAACTGAAACATACTATTTCACAAGAAACATTGCCGCCTCAATTTTTTCAAGGTGCTCATTACCTAAAACTATTGTATTCTTTGGAACAAATGACCCCTATTTAACGCAAAATGCTGCAAAGGTAGCCAGGGAGAAATCTGATGGGCACCTACGTGCGCAAGCTAAGCAGTGTTACTCCATTAGCCTCTAACATTATATGCACAGTTGCGACTTGCGCGAGCCTTTAAAAGCATTGTAGTGAACTATGCGAGGATATTACGAAGACGAGGATGAACTAGGCGAGAATATCACTAAGACGAGGAAAAGAACACCAAGTGCCGCTGCGCTGCTCGAGCTCGCTTGTGGAGGCCTAGACTGGCTGTGTTCTTGTGTGGTTCGCCGTGCAACTTCGAGAGCGCTATTATCCCTGTTTAAACACAGCAAAACCCTCTTTCAGCATGTCTACAGTCTCATCTGCAGCCGATATGAAAAAAATGTATCTCTAAATATAAAAAAATTCTCCATGCTTCCTATCTTTCAGCAAGACTTATTTATTTGCTGAGGTAAAAACTGAAAGGACTTTCAGAATTTAAGATAATGAAATAGCGAAAGACACAGTAATGTACTGAACAAACGAATCACACAGACACACAAAAGAAAAATACAGGGGACAACGTTGTCCCGACAAGTACATATGACAGCGCTGTCCCGTGTACTTCTCTTCTTGTGTCTCTGTGTGTTTCGCTGGTTAAGTACGTTATATTCGTACCAACTAGCCCAAATGATCACCATGTTAAAGTTCATTTCTTGCAGAATTTGATCAGTCTATTCAGATGAAGGAACCCACAACACACCTGGACGCCTCATTTTCTTCACATACGCGGCAAACCTTTTAATCACACACGGCATCATTACTTCGTTAGCCTGTAGTTCAACTCAAGATACGTAGATGAGAATATTGATGGGAAAAGAAGATGACGTAAAGGCCAGAAAGATGACGGACAGGCCATTTAATGCGTAGATGGAAATTATGAATGCGGTACTTTTGCACCATAACAGCAGCTGTCGCCGAGATCCGGTGAGAATAGGCTGTATAAAGCACATGCATGGAAAGCGTAGCATGCCGCATGTATTGCGCATGCGCATTGACTGCCAAGGCGCCATAGGCTGTCGGCGCGGTCAAAGGCTTACAGTCTCTCTTTAAGTGCGGAACAGCCTGTTTTGACATCTGCATCGCATTGTTCTTCCAAGCTACATTTCGTGTTGTTGATACGCCTTTTGCCATGACGGCCATAATTACTTGAAATTCAAGCGCGGAAGCGAGCCACGATCGAAGCGAAGTTTCAGGAGCAACTCTGGCCGGTGGCTAATATTCGCAAACCTTGCTTCACCAATTGTTGGACATATACAATTATGTAGTAGAGTTGTTGTCCCGAAATTAGTAATGCTGTTTACATTTCAAGCTCCTTCTGGCCGTAATGATAGAGCCTTCCACATCCAGAAAAGGTCCATCTTGAAAATACGAAGAAAGTATTCACGTCTCAAGGTACATGGATTCACGGAGTGCCTCAAACGTGCTTTCTTATGTCCAACATTTCTTTTTCTTGCGCGTTTCTATTAGAACATATTTCGTGTATAAAAGGGGTAACATCTTTCGAGCATATGAAAATACTCGCTTTCTTCAGCACAGATCCTAACCTGAACGTGCATCGCGCGTATACTGACCGCTGAGAATGCAACATCCATTGATGCCATGTTACTGCGTTCAGTTTTAATGCAGACTCTATTGCATCATTTTATTCACACTTGTCTGCTTCGCTACAAGGTGCAAATAAATAAAAAGTCAGGGCCAGCTGCAGGGTCGCTGTTTTCCCAAGACAATGAGTGGAAACAAAGTGCAGGGTGATTCACTTCTAGCTATAACACGGTTATGGAAAACTGGGTGAGTTGGATTGGATTCATCTTAAAGCAGCGCGAATACAAGACAAAAGAACAGGAGACGACACAAGCGCTGATGTTTTATTTACCTTTTATTTATTTTAAGATGACTTTTCATTTATTTGCACCTAGTAGCGAAGCAGACAAGTGTGAATAAAATGATGCAATAGAGTCTGAATTAAAAACTGAACGCGGTAACAGGACATCAATGGATGTTACATTCTCAGCGGTCTGTATACCCGCGATGCACGTTCAGGTTAGGATCTGTGCTGAAGAAAGCGAGTGTTTTTGTTAGCCCTTTTAGACACAAAATATGTCCTAATAGAAACGCGCAAGAAAAAGAAATGTTGGACACAAGAAAGCCCGTTTTAGGCACTCCGTGAATCCATGTACCTTGAGACGTGAATATTTACTTCCTATTTTCAAGAGAGACATTTTCTGGACGTGGAAGGCGCTATCATTATGGCCAGAAGGAGCTTGAAATGTAAACAGCATCACTAATTTCGGGACAACAGCTCTAGACTACATAATTGTATAGGTCCAATAATCGGTGAAGCAAGGTTTGCGAATAGTAGCCACCGGCCAGAGTTGCTCCTGCAACTTCGCTTCGATCTTGGCTCGCTTCCGCTCTTGGATTTCTAGTAATGTTGGCCGTTATGGCAGAGCGCGTATCAGACAAAATATGTTTTTCTATTCAAACACATGATATTTGAAAGTTCTTAATCGTTCACAACAACACGAAATGTAGCTTGGAAGAACGATGCGATGCAGATGACGAAAAAGGCTGTTCCACACTTAAAGAGAGTGTGTAAGCCTGTGACCGCGCCGACAGCCCATGGCGCCTTGGCAGTAAAGACGCATGCGCAATAATTGCGGCATGCTGCGCTTTCCATGCATGCGCCTTATACAGCCTATTCTCACCGGATATCGACGACAGCTGCTGTTATAGTGCAAGGGTCCTGCATTCATAATTTCCATCTATGCGTTAAATAGCCTGTACGTCATCTTTCAGGCCAAGCTATCTTCCTTTCCCATCAATATTCTCGTCTACGTATCTTCGGTTGGACTGCAAGCTAATTAAGTAATGATGCCGCGCGTGATTAAAAGGTGTACCGCGTATGCTAAGAAAATGAGGCGTTGAAGTGTTAGTAGTACTCTCCTGTGGGTTCCTTCGTCTGAGAAGACTGAGCAAATTCGGCAAAAAATGAACTTTAACATGGCCACCGTTTGGGCTAGTTGGTGCGAATATAACGTACTTGTGTCGTCTCCTGTTTTTTTTTTTTTTTTTTTTTTGTCTTCTTTTTGTCTTCTATTTCGCGCTGCTTTAAGATGGATAACAGGGTCACTGCTTTCAAAGCAGGATTGCGTCGGACGCAGGCGCTTATCGAAGCAAAGCGATATATGCACAGTGGGACGCGGAGGTGATGCTTCGCATGGCCTGCCGCCTAGCTTTATGGAATGGCCGGGTCGGACGCAATGATGCTTTGAAAGCAGTGGCCGTGTTATAGCTGGAAGTGGATCACCCTGTACATTGAGTAGGCAGTTCGAATCAGGAACGTAGTCATCGGGACGTGTCATAAGCATGTGCTTTGTATGTTTGTGGAAATAGGCTATCTCCGCTAGTGACAGGAGCTCGTAAACTCATACGAAAGTATTGTTCACACTAACGATGCGTCAGTAAATATAGTCACCACAGAGTGAAAGCCACATGCAGCAAGATGACCTCCTATCTGTAATACTTATGCTTCTAGTTCACAAGTTTCTGTGTACTCTACTCTTTAAACAGATCCAGCCTTCATGCATCATTTTAATAGAACTTAATAAACAATAAAACGGGTAATTTTTTGCAACTTTGCAAGGCAGGAAGTTCCTCCTAAGCACAATAGTAGAGTAGTCCCGTGTTGCTGTTAAACGACTACTGTACAAAAATACATATAAGACATGTAAATATGCTGTTGCATTAAATGTATATTTCGCATTATGATCTGGTAAATTATTTATCAGTCCTCTGTATGTTGTTTTATTCACTGGCTTTAGTAACAGATAGGTGTGTAACCCGATTATAAACTGCTTATCTATGTTAACCAAATCAAGTTGCTAACTTCTCGTGAAAACTCTGCCCGAGTTTAATTTCGTTCAATTTCTAATTAAATATTCACGTTATAAATTGTGTCTGGCATTTCGGCCTCAAGGCTTAATATTCTTGATATAATTTTTGAGTGAGCCCCTGCCAAGTGGCCTATTCAACGAACGCTCGAAAAAAACAGTAACAGCACCAAACTAATTACCGTTGATTTCATACGACTGATTAGCAATTGCTTACAATTGCTGATATACTCCACAGAAATTCCAGCAGGTGCCCTCCAGAGGCCAATATTTACAGCTGACGATTCCTGGTGAGTACAAAGACTTTATTTTCATTGCAATGAGGCTTACTACCAATTATGCCAGAAGAGAAATCAGTGCAATTCAAAGTTTACCTTAAAGGCGCTCGCGGTGATTCTAAATAAGGAATTATTGAATAATTATTTAATGAATAAGGATGAATAGCACAATACTTAGCACGTGAATAAAACCTGTCATATAATATTATATCGGTTTGTGAAAGTAGCATGGGCAAAATAAATATTTGGTGGAATATGTTCTTGAAAAGACGCTTTCAAACAAATCCTGCGCAGGTAAGAAAATTATGGGGACACCTAGTTTCTACATTTAAGGGTATGACGCGATAACATAGGCTACCAGCACCCATGTAAACCCCTGCTTGAACCAAGCCGTATGAACGTGTCTGCGTGATCTGTAGCTAACGTGAATTCAAGTGTCGTGGCAGGCTGATTCTGATATCCCCTTCCAATATGAAAGGAGAGACCCGAGTTGGCGCTCCAGCCAAACGTAATGTCAGCCAGCCCTACGTCCAATCAATCCACGGTTATGTCAGCTGCCAGCTACCGCCTGCCAATGCCATGCTCGTGCTCTTTTGCTTTCTGGTGAACGGTGAAAGATTCCTGGAAAACGGGGCCTTTAACCCAACTAAATTAAAGGGGGGCAGGTGAAGTGACAGCTTGGCCAAAAATCCGGGAGCTTTTCAAGGTCATCCTCAAAGGCCGCGACAGCGGGGCTCCAATGTGCCCTACAACCAAATGCCGGTGACATCACCTAGGGCAGTGCAACCAAAGCACCGAAATTAGGTCACTGCATAGAAAAACAAAGTGGAAAAATTGTTCTTAATATGTACTTTTGAGGTTTAACTTGCTTGCCTCTACCTGAGAGCCCGTATAATTGACTTGACTTCATTTCCTTCAAAATAAAAGCGGTTGAATGATGTTGTGTTAACGCTACTTAAAAAGCATATTTGTATGTGTTCATAGCAAAGCGACCCTACGACCAGCCTGACCTTGGCCGCGTTTTAATGACTAAAACGCTATGCGTAGGTCTTGTTTTCCTTAAAATTTCGGTATTTGAAGTTAGCCAATGCTTCATTTCTCTTAAAACGCTGTAGACTTCTTCAGAAAACTTTGTATTCTATACCTCGAAAACAAAAAGAGGACGAAGCTTTGAACATTCTAAGTATTGATACGTTACTAAGCTACAAACTTAGATTCTAGAAAGATTTCTGTATACAGTAACTTTTCTGGGCCTGTTAATGTATTATACTCCTTTTTTTACTGCCGCATTATCATTGATACGAGAAATGTGTTTTATGCTGCGTGTAAACACATCTGCCCTTTTTGCACAGTATCAATTTTCTTACTTTATTCCTGTTTACGCATTAAACGGGCAAATACATAATTGAGATTATTTGGGCCGCTAAAGCCTTCCCAAATATTCTCCGGGAGCATAATCCTGCTGCAATATTTTCTATTATAAAATCAGCTCACTATTTGTACTTACACAATCTCCCATGCCTTCTGGCCCTTCTTGGTTGCGTCAACTATTGATTGTAGGTTTTTATTATCTGCAGATTCTTGTTGTGCTATGTGAAATGTTAGTCATCCACATATTCTCAAATAGAAGCTTATTTTCATTGGCGATACCATGTTAACTAAAGCCGTTTTTTTTTTTCATTTATCCACTCTATGCAAACGTCTTGACATACTCGAGAAATGTGGACACTCCAACTTGCTTTGGGGTGATATTAAAACAGCCTGCCGTCGATCCGCACTTTTCTCGGTCTGAACTGTGTGTTCCCAAATAATGCATTATGAGCTTTCTCAAAGATTGCGCTGCTCTTTCGTTTGATGCAAGAAAGAAAAGGTTATTGACATTACGCCTTCGTTATCGCACCAGCAAAGAACCACTAGCCAACCAGGTGAATTACATTTAACAGAACAGGGCATTCTGCACTTACTCCAAAGCATTGATGCAAAGCAATCGACTGGTCGTGACAATTTCTCTAATCCTCTTCTTAAATATTATGCTGAATGGATGCTTCAGTACCTCGTACTTCATCCCTGGCTACTGTGACCTACGTGAGGAATGCAAAATAGGAAAAATTATCACGATAGTAAGGACTCTTGCTTAATTGAATCCCAAAGGACCGGCATAGAGGCAATATATCCATCACCGCGAAACCCACTTCTGCGCCGCAGTCCTAATATCATAGGCGGATGCGCAGTTGGCAGTGGCGCAGGGGCGAACGCGAGGCTCCTGCTGCCACGGCAGGAGTGCGCGCGGCAATCGTCGCACACGCACGGTCTCCGCCACGTAGGAAAAGGGAAGGAGGAGGGTGGAGGGGGGGTATATTTTCGGACATCAAAACATATATACTTCAAATTCACAATGAACTAAGTTTTTCGTCTTTTTATAAAGTCTCCAAATGTTCGATATACGGATTAGTTTCACTGACGTATTGAGAGGGCACTTTGTGTCCATTCCATTAAAGACAAAAAGCCACCTTTGCAGCGAGTAAAAACATAAACCTGGTGCGTTGCCAGTTCAGCAAGATGAATGACCACATAAGTAAGTTAGAAAACTGCAGTGGCTGCCGGTTAATTTCTTCAGGCACTAAATTACTTTGCGTGGTGCTTGAAAACGACAACGATTTTTACATTTAATAGGTCCCAAGTTTTCGGCACAGTCGGAAGTATGACTGCTGAAACTACGACACGTGGCATGATAGAAGAAGGTGAGTTGTTTTGTGGTTTATTTCTAGACGATTTACACTTTAAGAACATATTTCATTTCTTTGAAAATTTCGCGAGCATCTGTTGAAATTAAATGCCTTTTACAAAGCCACAGTACGCCACTTATTGACAAATGAATTATTTACTATCTTAGCATATATACGTTAGAACGGTACACGAATTAAAAACAAAGCTGAAGAAGTATTCCCGAAAGCACTAGCAAGTCACACACAACGCAGAGATCTCAAATCTAATGCATGTTGGTGCAATCTTCTATGCCGTAGTCAGAACTCAGTTTTCAGCAATACTATACTAACTTTTTGCATGCCAATTTACTGATGCCTGCACAACCTGCGCCTCCTCTCATGACGAATTCAATGACGAACTCATGAATATCCGGATTTTTGCTTTGTTCAAATCCAACCTACTACAATTCCATCTATAGCTAATATTCAAGATCGGAAATCAAGTCTCTCGTTAAATGTTCGAAGTCTCCTCGATTCAGGACGAGAAAGGTGTGGACATTACGCAGCCTTTAATTCAAGCTAAATAGAAACTTTGCTTTGCAGTGAGGCAATCTGGGCTGGCTTATCCTGGCTGTTTTGGGAATTGCGCCTTCCGTGTAACTATCTCTGACTGCCTCACATATGTTTTTTTTTTTTTACTCGTTTTCTTTCATTTGTTATTCATACAATTCCAATATAGAAGCAGTTTCTGAATATCTCACAAGTTTGGCGTCGAATGCTTCAATTCCTAGCTCACCCCGCAGAGGCCATCGGCAAAAGCGCAAAAGCATATGTTTCGCGCGACACCACAGACGTCGGGCACTTATAAACCGAGCGTGGCATCTGCGCGTCCAAACAAAAGAGGGTGTGGTCATTGACACGATGCCTATTGCTTGGGCCACTAAGGACCCTTGGCGAAAGCAACACAATAGTGTCCCCAGCTTTTCCATCACCGGGCTGTCCCGACCGACGAAATCGGCAGTTGCCTTTCCTATCCTCGTCACTATTTTTCATTCGTCGATCTTATTTCACACAACTCGTCTGTCGTTTCCTCTCTTCTCGGTTTTTCCACGTTTCCTGGTGGCGAGCCTTAGCCCTGCATGGATAACCACCCTGAGTTTGTCACATTTGCTGTAAAGCTGGGGTGTACGGATGGCGTGGAAATAGTTTGTTTGTAAGTGCCTCTCCCGTCTAGTGTTTGGACTCAGCGGTGGGTGGCCGCTACACCAGCCAAAATATAAAACCTTTTGTACCTTCCTCTACTAAATCAAATATCACCTTAACTAATGACGGCGGACTGAAGGCACTGTAGAACTCTTACGAAAAAGAAAATCTTTTCTAGGCACTATATTGAAAGATAGCCACACTCGACCATCTCATTTCTAGAAATAAATGCTTAAGCTATACTTTAGGTGAAAAATGCGAAAAAGTTCAAATGGAGACCTACTGGTCTAGGTCAACGATGAAGCGCGGTATGTGAAATTCGCTAACCTTCAATCTATATTGGGCGTCGCTGGAACTATCCCCCCCATAGATCCTTCAAAACCATCCGCGGACTATTTTCAGACTCAGACTTCATCAACATCAATGAAAATTAGATGTTGGATGGCCCTCCTGACGACAATGTGGTAAATGTGTGGAGAAACACCTTATAAAATGACACAAGAAGAGCCCCGCTACTTATCGTATTCAATTCAAGCAGAATTCCCAAAAAAATAGAAGTAGGATACCTAAGAACTGAATTCCTTGCGTACCAAGCCCTCGAAAATGTTTCGACTCTCAACGATA
The DNA here is from genome assembly GCA_023969395.1 of Amblyomma maculatum. NCBI lineage: Eukaryota > Metazoa > Arthropoda > Arachnida > Ixodida > Ixodidae > Amblyomma > Amblyomma maculatum. Next base: position 94,689 of record JAJIZL010000496.1, on the reverse strand, counting down.
TGGTCTTGGATCATAAAATTGCGATGACCGAAAAACGTGTGCAAAAGGTGAGTCTAAAGAGCACCGCTGGGAACTGTGAAGCCCTTGCGCCCCATTTTGCAACTGTGAAGCAGACCACCTCGCATACTGTTCATCTTAATTGTTCAAACTAGAAAAAGGAAAGAAAATATACGACTGCAGTCTGCTTAAAATCGGAAATGGCGAAAGCTACTTTACAGGAATGTTTTCACTCATTGAATCGCCATTGTCATTCCTATTATCATCATCATCAGTATCACTACTCTCACTATTATTAACTAAACGCGCCTTCATTTTCATCGATACTACCATCATATTGTTACCAACAACTGCAGGGTTATTATGAAACCTACTATCATCATTACCACCCACTGCATCCCATTGTCGTCACTGCTAACATCCTCACGCCAGACGAGGAGAATTACGATTGGTTTCACGAGCCAGGCGCAGAGTAGTTGTTTGAGTGCTCGACTGGAGATGAGAGGGACAGTGGTTCAATTTCCGGTCGAGGCAGATTTTGTTTATGCGTCCGTTCGTGCGGACATTTCATGCTCTAGAAGCCCTATTCCGAGTTTGCATCGTTACTGAAAGTGTCGCTATCTCCCCGAACTCAAGTCATTTCATTTGTGAAATCGCCGGAACCGGATGTCACTTTGATTTCCACCACTTCCGGTTCCGGCGTTTCCACTAATCAGTTGACTCGACGCCAGCAAGATAGCGACATTTTCGATAACGACGCGAACTCGGAATGCAGACCCAGGACAGCGTTAATTTACGGAGCTCAAATGGATTGAACTGCTCATGAGAATCTTGCAGCGGAACGCTATCAGTCAACCACCAAGACAGCGGCCAGCTTCGTCTTTGGGCGCACCAACACCCCGATACATGTCAGTGGCGGATGGTGGTGGTGAAAGACATTTATTGGCTCAAAAGAGCATTCACAGGGAGGTATAATTGGGCCATCCCTTAAGAGGCCAGTCCTCACAAGCACTAGGTGGGGTCCTTAGTACGAGACTCCAGTGACGTCGGCCGCTGCCCGGGCACGTTCAACCAAGGCCTTCAGGCCTGTAGGTCAGAGCATTCGAGCAGGCCGCCTCCCAGTCCTCCCGGGCGGGGTTGGGATGAGGGGGGATAGCAGGGCTGGAGGAGCAGGCCCACACCATGTTGGTTGGCTGCACAACTTTTATTTCCATTGGAAATGGGCATCCTCTTCCCTGCCCTCGGCACGCCTGCTGGGGAAGACGGGGAGTCGTGCGCCCGTGGATTAGAGGCTCGCAGGTAGCCCTTGGCTTGTTGCGGCCTTTTCCGCCAGATGGACGGTGCGGCGCTAGATCGCAGGGTTCGCGCTTCGCAGCAGGGTATCCCAGGCTTCTCTACTTGTAATATTTTGTCCTATCCCCTGGAGATTGTGGGCACTCCCAAATTATGTGGTCGAGGGTCCCTCTAGCCCCACAGTGTTTGCACAGATTATTGTCCCTAAGGTATGGTAGAGCGTGAAACGCCCAGACCGGGTTCATGAACATATTAGTTTGTAGCCGCCTCCACACGACAGCTTCTCAATTATTTAGGTTAACATCTGGTGGGGGTACCAGTCTACGTCCCAATTTGTAATGGTCGATGATTTCCCTTCACTTTTTCAGACGCTCGTCGTGGTAAATGCCCGAAGACTCTTCCGCACAGTGCGGACAGCTCCCCGAGAAAGAGTGGTCGAAGTGTTTGAGAGTTGCCAGGCACAGCAAAGTATTTGTATAAAGGCGGAACAGAAGCCGCTCCTCCGCCTTTGAGAGGCCTTTACGCGGGCAGAGATAAATGCCGCGGGCATATTGATATAGTGAAACAATATCTTTGAAAGAATAAGCTGGAGTGAATTCGAGCTCCTGATCCTCGGGGTCGGAGGGGAATGCCTGGTGAGAGACCGCGCGGGCGGCGGCGTCAGCTGCCTCATTTCCTTCAAGGCCCATGTGAGCAGGAGCCCAAATGATATTCCGATGAGCGGAGTCTCCGGTGTAGACGCTGTTTTGGAGAAGGTGATAGGTTAGGTTTGGTACCCAGCCCTGCTCGACGTTCGGACAGGCCCCCCGCGAGTCGGAAATAATTGTTTTGGAAGTGGGATGAGCTGCAGCTAATGCAATGGCGACCTCCTCCGCATGTGTTATGCTACGGGCTCGAAAAGTAAGTCCGTTCACTAGTTCATATTGGTGGACGACTGCAGCCATATACCATCCCTCGTGGCGGGGGCCGCAGGTGTCCACTTAGAATAAGCCGGGTTTTGGCTCATTGTGACGAGCCAAGGCTTCCGCCCACGCCAGGCGCCGGCCATTATAGTCCTCGCGAGTCATGTTTGTGTGACGAGGGGGCACGTGGAGGGCGCATCTTCACTGGGATGGAATGCGTACACGCTATTCCATGAGAGCGATGTGTTGGATATGTAGTCGAGCAAGAAGGCGGCGACCCGGCGATGTCTTCGAGAGACGTGTATATTGGTTTGTCAAGTGGGCTTGAGCTCCCGAAACGTGTTCACCATGCCCAGCCACGAGACACGCTGGTTGGAGGTGTTCACGGGGAGGTCCAGAGACCGTTTAATAATTTTGCGGTGGATGACTTCGAGTGCATCCTCGTCTTGCTTCCACAGGTGAAGGTACGGAGTCGAATATAGAATCCAACTGGTTACAAATACCGCCATGCGCCAGCCGCAAGGCGTCCTTGTTTTGTAACCCCCCGCGCTTATTAGAAACCCGGCGAACCATGCGGCCTACCTGGTCCCCCACCTTACGCAGTTTCGCCAATGTCGTTTCTGACCGCCTGTAATGATGTATGAAGAGCCCCAGTCCGCGGACTTCGACATGTTCAGGGATTAGACCTGTCTCAAGAGACAGCGCAATTTTGGCTGTGCACGTTGGTGATGGGCGTACTGTGCACAAATTCAGACTTTTGGGGGGAGCATTGGAGGCCGCAGCGACGAGCATAACGGTCCACTATTGTCGCCGCCTGCTACAGGTTGGCTTTAATGTCTCCAAGGGAGCCCTGCGCGGCCCACAGGGTACAGAGCAAACAGAGCATGCTGCACACCGGCGACAGCACCCAGCTGGGCCGGCAGGTGCATCATAGCCAGATTGAATAACAGGGAAGAGAGCACCGCGCCCTGAGGTGTACCCCTGGTTCCTAAATGAAAAGGTTCATGTTTCTCATCCTGGATTCGAATATAAGATTGTCTGTCAATCAAAAATTGCCGAATGTATTGAAAGGCGCTTTTAACGCAGTTAGTTTGAGCCAGGTGTGTGAGAAAGATTTCGTGGGTAACGTTGTCGAATGCTCCCTTCAAATCCAAGGCGAGTACAACCCTGTCATTATTGGGGTATTCGACGCAGTCGAGGACAGCTCGATTGAGTTGTAGCAAGACATCCTGTGCAGATATGTGGGGGCGAAACCCGAATATGGTGTCCGCGAAAATGTGTTGGGATTCCATGAACTCGGACTTGTCGCGTACCATCGTCTCCATTAGTTTGCCCACACAGGAAGTCAGAGAGATGGGACGAAGGTTGTCCGTGTTGATAGCCTTGCAAGCTTTAGGAATGAAGGTGACCAGCACGGTCCTCCACTCGATGGGGAGTGGCACTTCCCCAAGCCACATTAAGGTAATGTAATCCAATAAAGATACGTATGCTATGCCGGGGAGGTTGGCTAACAATTTGACAATTTGACTAATTTTGAAACGACCCGGAGCAGTGCCACTTTTCATTTTCGCCAGGGCCGCCCTCAGGTCGTGGAGCTGGAACGGTTGATCCAGCTCAACGTTCTCAAAGCCTGCATAAGAGTACGCCGACCCGCGGGGGTCCTGGGTGGTGCACAAGTACTGGTGTCGTAGCTTGTGCGCAGACTGAGTTACGTTGCCATGAAAGCTGTGTATTGCTCTTTGGAGGTATTTTTGAGTTTCCGTGCGTGTTTGCGTTGGGTCAATTAGGGCACGGAAGAGTCACCAGGTGTTCCGACTAGACAGAGAGGACAACCGATGGTCGCTTAGGGAAATAAATTGGATGCCAAAGAAAGGAAAGCTTAGCAGGAGGCGGCAAAAAGTTATCTGGGCGGATGATGTTAAGAACTTCGCAGGAGTCAAGTGGACGTAGCCAGCATCGGAGCGGGTTATTTGGAGGAATTTGGAAGACGCCTTTGTCCTGCAGTGGGTATAGTCTGGCTGATGATGATGATGAATATATTGAATTATAGAGATTTACCCAGAATTTATACACATTGCAGATGTCCTTACGCTGGCGTCTTCGTTTTGACGGAGGCGAAATGAAGAGGCGTCGTGTGACGTTAAAGATCCCTAGGTGGTCGAAATTAGTCCGTAGTCCTCCACTACGATTCTTCTTTCTTTCTTTCTTTCCACTTTCACTGCCTTCTTCCTCCTTCCCTTACGGCACGGTTCAGGTGTCCACAGAACAAGTGTGACATATATAGCGCCTTTCATTTCCTGTGAACCAATTATTATTATTATTATTATTATTATTATTATTATTATTATTATTATTATTATTATTATTATTATTATTATTATTATTATTAT
>JAJIZL010000496.1:66472-90097 GCA_023969395.1 Amblyomma maculatum | reverse complement strand
ATTATTATTATTATTATTATTATTATTATTATTATTATTATTATTATGCAGATGTCCTTAAACAATAGCAAGAAACAAACCTAGAATCTCCACATACACATACAATTAAAAATATAAAATTCTCAGACGAGATGAAGAGAAGGCTGATAAATTTTTAGGGGGTATCGCAATTATAAAGAATAGTTGCGTGCCTGCAAGAGAGGTTCTGCTTCATTAATACTGCAATAAACATATGCTCTTTGTACATACCACAACTATATGTAACAATTAACGAATTTTAATGTCTAACAGAACAATTGCTAGAGCCATATGGGGTAGATGGCGAACTTAACGCGCACCTCCCAGTCCCTTTTTGGTCAGCCCACGTAAAAATTTAAACACTTCATGCTCGCAAATGAGATATCCCCCTAGTGCCAGAGCACCTAATAGAATAGATATTTGTATGTAGTGCGCAAACCCACGGACCCCGAGCATGCGTTGCATCTACGTGTACAGCAAAATGACTATAAAATGACATCCTCGTGACTGAGCCGACGCTGCTAATTTACACTTTGAGGCTACTAGGAGGCGGCAACACTCCCCTTTGGCCCACGTTATCCGTAGATGGCACCCTCGGCCTCACCCGACCGAGGAAAATGAAGAGTCGCCTTTTCCTATCTTCATCTCCATCTTTCACTTTCCTTTTTTTTCTTACCCTCAACTGTCCTGTCTTCTTCCTTTTTTTGTGTTTTCTTTCTCCAGGTCACTGGTTACCTTGTGTTGCGAATCGACTTGAGTTCCGCAATTTTAAGTGATATTACTGGTATACATCTGGCTTGCGCAGGACGTTTTAATGTTCCTGCTCGGTCCCATGTTTCGCCTTCATGGTTTGTGCGTGCTCCATGGGTGAAAAGCATACCTTTCTGTCGTTTAAAAGCAAATAATCCCATCAATAAAATGGTGAACCGAATCAACATCTGACTTCTTTAACAGAAAGAAGTGTTCGTTAAGAAGCATAAACTTCTAGGAGCAATTGACAAGCATCTTGATTGGTCTTACCATATTCAACACATCACTCGTAATTTATCAAAAGCTGTAGGTGTGCTGTGTCGATGTCGTGATATGCTGCCAATTTAAATGAAGGAAAAGGATATCATTATTTCACTCACAAATCAGCTATTGCCATTTCGTCTGGGGAACCGCTGCCCGCACACATTTAAACCAACTCCTTCTATGCAAAAAAAAAGCGATTAGTATTATTTCATCTGCAGACTACCAAGCACATACACCACCGTTATTTGTACTACATAATATTCCACCAGTGAACAAAGTGCTACAGTATAACGTTTTGCTTCTGATGAAATCTGAAGCTTCGCACCGGAGTAACTACCTTCGCAAATTCGCATCCTTAAAAGCAGACCAATCTAGACATACACACCAAAACCTCAATGGAGCTGTATCTCAGCAGCGTACTAATTATGGGAAACAAATGATAAAGTTCTTGATACCGGCTACATTGAATGCAGATGAATGGTGGCATGAAAATACCGGTCTCAGGAACATTTTGTTGAAGAATTTTCTGAAATTTATCGTAAATAATAACAGTTCTTTCTCTTGAGTATCTAGTATTTCGTTTTTCTGGCGTGCCTCCATTTGCTATCTTATCTCAGAAATAATATACGTTTACAAGTTTAGTTTGTTTTCGTCCTCATGGATTCCACAAGAGCTGAGTGGTAGTGTGTTTGGATTTTTTATATTCGATATTTGCTTGTCTGTATCTGTTTCTCTCTTTTATAATTTGTTCCGTTGTTCCCATTTTCAATTTCTTTCCATTGGTGAAAATTGTTCACATGTTTATATTATTGTATTTATTGACCACGAAGTCTCATTTATTTATGATCCATCAGCATGTGCGATTGCTGCATGCTGTTTGTTGCCCTGAAGAAAGCTGCGGGCCCAGTCAAGCTACTTTGTTAGTAGCTTATTGCACGGGGGCCTTTTTCTCTCTGAGAGAAATAAAAAACGCTTTTGAATTTTTGAATTTGAACATATTGCCATGTTGTGGTGGCGAGGCCGAAGCCAACAGACTAGGAGACTGGAATTGCACTTAAAAGAACTCTTCATGGGCTGACTTGAGTTCGCAGAAGTAAGCGACTTGGCGTTAATGATAGCAGCAAGCGTGCACATCCCTCGTCGGCCTGCGGCCCGCAGACATCGACAGAGCTCAATTTAATGTCAGCGAAGAACCGTTTAGATTACCGGCCGAAGGGACATGGAAAAGTCTAGAACGATAAGGAAACAGTTGTGCTCCGCTGCCATAACTAAGGAAAAATCTCGGCGCATCTCGCGCTACAATCAGTGATAAGGCCGCGGATGGCGGCTGAAAACACAGCAAAAAAGCTTTCAGTGGTTTGCGGCATTACCGCTCCCCCTCAAAGAACATCGCCTGAATGATTCAAAATTAACAGACAAGAACGAGCATAAGCGTTAGAAATTAAATATCAAAGCCATTTAGCGCGCCTAAGGCTTAAGGCGTACAACATGCACAATTTCTGGGTGCACGCGGCGCCGGAATGACCTCATAGTCCAACTGTCTGACTCCACAAAGGACTTGTACGTACCGAAGTATCGATGTAAAAGCTTTTCAGAGTCTGCGGCGGCGAATCGGCGTCCAAATGTAGACTTGGTCTCCCGGCTTGTGCTCAGCATCCCGTCTTCGTAAACTGTAGCGTCGGGCGTCGTTTCGGTGCTGCCCTTTACTGAGCAGCCGGACGTGTCGTCGGGCTTCCTCTACGTGGTGAAACTGTGCGACCATGTCGACGTCGTCCTCTTCTTTCGCATGCGGCCGCATTGCATCGAGCGTAGTCGTGGGCTCCCTGCCATAAAAACTTTGGAATAGTGTCGCCGCTGTTGTCCTGAACGATGGTATTAGGGGCGAAGATCATGCATGGCAGGATGTCACCTCATGCTTTATGTTCGGCATCCACGTACATGGTCAGCATGTCGGCAATAGTGTTATTTAGATGCTCTTCGAGTACGTTTGTCTGCGGGTGGTACGCAGTCATCCTCCGGTGGCAAGTCTTGCTGTGCATTAAGATGGCTTGCATGACCTCCGCCGCAAATGCTGTTCCTCGGGGAAGAGTATCCATCAGCGTGCGCCAGATTAAAGTCTGCTCACTTGCCGAATACCTTGAAGTAGGTATGAACGTTGCGAAATCTACCTCTCAGTACTTCAATTAGAGTCGGGTGGGGAACCGGGCTTATGGGAAGGGGAACCTCAAAAACGGCTTCATGTAGGGAACCTGTCTCAGACGCTGGAGACCCGGCAAACGCATTGCAGTGGTGGAATGATTCAAGGGCCGAGGGCTGCATATTCGGCTAAGAGCGAGTGCTCGCCTTCTACGGAGGCCCACATGGGAGCCCGACTCGAATTGTCTGTCAGTCAAAATTCTACGCTGCCCCCAATCCCTCCAACCTCCCATAACCCTATCCTTATTCCTACTTATCTTTACCCTACAACCCATTCCTTCCGCTACTTCCCAGGGGAGATACGTGGGGTATCCCCGGGCCCGGTTCCTCGGCTGTGGGTTGCTTTAGATACCTTTTCCCTTTTCATTTAATAACTTCCAACCAAAAACATTTGTCCGTTTGGACATGTTCATTTATATCTCCAATTGCGGAACTTTCTCTGCCCGTTATACATATGTCGCACGGGAGGAGTCTGTCTATGGACTCCAAAATACTAACTGTCCGTGATGAGCACTTCGGGGGTGCCATGGCGCAGAAGAATGTGTTGAACGAAAAACTTGGCGGCTTCTCCTTCGGTACAGTTAGACAATGCCTTTTCTTCGCTGCAGCGGGCAAGGTACTCGGTAACCACGATGATCCACTTGTTACCACTAGATTAAATTCGGAATGGTCCGAGGAGATCCTTCCCAATCTGTCGAAAGAGTTTGGTGGTTGGTGGTACGGGATTCAGTAGAACGCCAGGTCTAACTGGGGGCGTTTGCATCGCTGGCACTCAAGGTATACGTTTTCATGTAATGGCGAATGTCGGTGGCTAACTGCGTCAAAAAAATACTTCTCTTGTATTCAGCGCAACGTGGGTGCAAACCTGAGATACTCGGCTTTCGGCACATCTTAGGGACGTTTGCAGAATGTCATCTCAGAGGTTTCTGGGAACAAGTCAATGAGTGGTTTTATTGGGTGCGACGTTCTTCTTTACGAGGATCCCACTGCATAAAGCAAAGGCCGATGACTGTCGCCAGAAGACAACATGAAAGAAGCGCTGCTGCCTTCTAGATAATAAATTAGATTTTGTAACTCAAAATCGCAGCGCTGCTGATATGCGAAAATGCTGGCGCATAGCGGTTTCAAGAAGGTGCCTACGTCTTCTTTCGAGAGAGCTTCAATTGAGGCTTCGGGTAAGCAGTCTGCATCGGAATGCTTGCGGCCAGACTATAAATGTCAAATTCATTAAGATATGCGTTCAATCAGGCAAGGCGGCCGGAAGGGTCTTTGAAACTGGGGAGCGACCAAAGCGTGTGGTGGTCGCTTACTGCCTTGAATGGAATATAGGTACGGACGGACGTTCGAAGTCCGCAGATGAACACGAGATACTCCTCGGTCGTCGAGTAACTGGCTTAGGATTCCTGCTTCCGTACGCGATAACTTTCTTCAGACCGGTACTCTTCTGAGCGAGAACGGCGCCTAGGCTTACACTGCTCGCGTACAATCATTTTGTGCCTCGGCATTATTTTCAATGTCGCGATAGATATGAGCACACTGCAAGTGTGTAAGGGGCGCTTAATTCCTTGAACTCTTCGTCTTGTGGCGCTGTCTAGTTGAACGGCATACTTGCCTTTGTAAGCTGCGTGAAAGGTTCTGCGGTACACGAAACGTTGCTCGCAATTTGTCGGTAGTACGCACATAGCCCAAGAAATCGGTGCACAGCTTTTTTGTCACAAGGCTGTTGAAACTGGATGAACGAAACCGTTTTCTTCGGATAAACGCCGTCCAAGCCTACGATGTGGCCCAAGAATAACAGGTCCTCGTAGCCGAAATCGCACTTCTCTGCTTTCAGCGTTAGCCCTGACTTCATTCGTTTCAGGTGGTCTTCAATGTTTGCATAGAAAACGACGGAGTCTAAGCATACCAACCAAATCTTCCGCTTCAAGTCTGCCACTGTTGCATCCATTACTCGCTGGAATGTGGCAGGTGCGGAGAAGCTAAAAAGCGTCACCTTGAACTCGAATAGACCGTCTGCTGGTGTGATGAATGCGGTCTTCTCGCGATCCCTTTCGTCGACCTCAGTTTGCCAGTAGACCATCCTAAATCCCGTCGATGAGAAGTAACTTCAATGCAGTGCCGGTCCAGTGGGTTGTCGATGCGAGAGAGAGGGTAAAAATATTTCTTCTTTATGGTGTTCAAGTGGCGGTAATAGACACACAACCAAAGGTCTCCGTCTTTCTTCACTGGAACAACTGGTGCCGCCCAGATGGCCTTGCGTCTTCGTGGTGATACACGATATTAGGGACTTCGACGAAGACGTTGGGCGTCTTCATCAGTAATAATGCGGTCGCTGACGAACCAAGTTAGGCGCAGCTTCAGTGGCGACGAAAAACACTCGTAAATTTCAAGAAGTGTGCGCATCCGGTCGTGACTGATTCGGGGTAGGGCTGAGTTATTTATTTCTATTTATTTATTCAATACTGCAGGCCTTTACTGCCCAAGCAGGAACGGCATACAAATGGCATCAGTGTACAGAATGAAGATAGCAAATAATAATTTCAAAACACTTGTTCTTTGGGCAATCGAATATGAGCAAACCAAGGACTAAACGAAATGCAAACTGAGCTCTTCATTAGGGAACGTCATGAACATCAACAAACAGAAGTAAACCAATTATTGAAATATCAAAAAATGAAATGTCAAACATACAGCAAGGAAAAAAAAAACAAAACAAAAACACGATCAGTTCGGGCAACCAAAAGCAGACAAGAAAAGCATTTGAGACCAGCAATTCAAGGTTTCAATTGAATCAATGTTGGTTAGAAGAGCCAGAGGTAAGTTGTTCCAATCTGTTATTGTGCGAGGAAAAAGGGAATATTTAAAAACATTAGTTCTGGTGCTGTATGGCGTTAGAGAATCGTCGTGTCGATGTCTTGTCCGGCGTGCCGCAAGTGGTTGAAGTCGAATCCTGGTCAAGTTGGTACTTCGCGGGTTCATCGAGGAGACGCACATCTCGATTGTTTGTTATTTCGTCGAGGAATGTGAGCATTGCGCCATTGTTGAAGTACCTGTATTATTCGGTGAGGATCATCACCAACACCTGAGTTTATCCATTCTGGAAATGGCCTATGCCTCTTCCGATAGCCTGTAGTCATCGATCCCGAGGCAACAGCATGTCTCCTTCGACGACGCCTTTGGCGGTTTTCACATCCCGGTACGCACGCAGACGGCGACAATTGATCGGGACGGTATGCGTACTTGTTCATCGAGGACGTTTACGGCGAAATGATGTGTCGAAGGCCTCGCAGCAGGGATGGCTTTATCTGTCGAAAGCTTGAAAAGCTTTGATGGAAGGTTGATAATCACCGGATGTTCGTTCAGAAGGCCCATGCCCAAATTTATGTCGCGCGCGCACTGCTGTAGGCTAACGAAGCTCTTAGAATAAGTGCATCTATTTGTTGTTACTCTTGGAGTGCATCGCGTCGGCGGTTTAATGCAGTGACAACTGCGGTGCGAATCAGCGGGCCAACTCAAGCGGCCGTTTCATTCCTGAGCTCGGAGCCAAATGGACAACTAATGATTGAATAGTTAGCACCGGTGCCTGCTAGGGCAGTGACTGTGTAGACGCCAACAATTTCAAGATCGCTTGTTCGCGTACTCGCATTGCGCGTCAGCCTTGGCGCCGTATCTCGGCTTCGTCGTATACTAAATCCGCGGCTAGGGCACACCACTGTCGCTTGGCTGGGCGGTGATGTCATCTTCTTGGAGTCTAGACGCGTTGCCACCGACGTTGTCATCGTGCATAGCAGCGGTTTAAATGTTGCAGCGTCGTCACTCATCGTCGGCGACGAATGATCTTCGTTAGTTCATGAAGCAACCTCAACTCTAAAGGGTGCTGCCTTTAGTTTCTCGTTCAGGGTCTAGGGGACCTTCCTCGCACTTACCTGCGGCCCGCTGACGCGAAACATACGTTGAACAGCGATAAAGAGCGAGATAGCTAGCTTAACGACGCGTACTCTGCACTGCGAATGTCGTCGATTTCCTGTGACCGCTCGCCAGCACCTGATCGCGGGGTGCCGATGATTGAAGCCGCACCGGCCGATGCCTCTGTACGAACAGTGGCATATAATGTGGCCTGCCTCACTTCAGTGTAAGCATAGCAGTCGGTTGTTTGAAGTCTGCCAGGTATCTCAATTGCTTGGGCACGAGCGTTGCTCGTAGGCTTGGCGAACGGGAGCCAAGGGGCTATGTTCAGTGAAAAGCTGGCGCGCGTCGGGTAGGGCTTGGAGGTTCTTGTCTGACCACAAGACGGCGCAGTGCGCCGGCATAGCTGAAGGCCTTTGGTTTATGAGGAGCATTCGTCTCTGTCAGCGCTGCACCGAGCGCCTGCTGCACTTCTCGGATGATGTCTAAGAGCGTCGCTACTTAGGGCTGTAGAGCGTCGCTATTTGAACTGTCGTTACTTGGGGCTCGGGGATAAGATCGCGAAGGCTATCTCCGCTCGCAGATTCGCTGCTGTAGTGGCTTGCGTAGAGAAGTGGTCGATTGTAGTGGCGCATCCGGGTGTCCATTGTATTCTCGGTGGTGAATGCTTCACTTTCAAATTGAGCCAAAGTTATTGGCGCCTTTACGACAAGTTCGGCAAAGAGCGACTCTTTAACGCCTCGCATCAAGCATTTCACTTCCCTTCCTCTACTTCGGTCATATTAGCGTCGGCGCGGCGAAGAGGCGCATATTTCCTCCACATAATTCAGGACCGGTTCATTGGAGAGTAATCCTTGTTTGGATAAGAGATGGCACGTTTTCTTTCCCTAAAACACTGATCAAAGACTTAAAAACCTCCTGTTTGAATGTGCGCCATTCCTTTAAAGACGCCCCGCGGTTTTCAAGCCAAATTCACTCTGGTCCCTCAAGTGCGAAGTAAACTTTCCTCAGCTTTGCCGAGTCATTCCATGCGTTGAATTCCGCCACGCGTTCGAAGAGGTCCATCCAGTCATCCGCATCTTCATTTTGCAGTCCTCGAAATATGATGGGCTCCCGGGGCTGCAACAAGACCAGAGATGGATTCTATTCGTCAGGCATCCTAGAGGGTATTCCACGTTGACCAGCCCAGCACCTCTACCAAATGGCATGGGGTGGTAATGAAACCGATGGCAACTTACGAAGAGGCTGGAATCGCACTTAAATGAACGGTTTATTAGGCTGACTTGTGCCGCAAAGAACTAAGCAACTCAGTGGCGGCAATAACAGCAGGCGTGCACGTCGGTCGTCGATTTGCAGATGCCATAAATTGGGCAGCGCTCAATTTAAGGTCGGCGACGAAACATCTAAATCGCCAGCCGAAGGAGCCTGGAAAAGTCTCCAACTATATGGAAACGGTTGTGCTTCACTGCGATCACCCAGGAAAAATGCCGGCGCATCTTACGCTACAATCACAGTTATGAGGCCGCATCTTAGCGGCTGTTGTAAATTACAACAAAATAAGCGGTCATTCACAGTCAAAGATCAGAAAACGAATCCTCTATATCTTCGTTTCTTGTGTCTAGTACTCTCACTCAACACCTGGGGCCAGGATACTAGCCAGTGGATACGCCTGCTGTAAATCAGAGAGAATGTTGAATCCTTTGAAATTCGAAAACTTCAGACGGTTGAGAGCATCCCCGTTACAGTGTCTGCGCATAGTTTTCCGAATACTGTCCGCAGAGTAACATCTGAAAACGACTTCGTGAACCTGATAGAGAAAGCCGTATTCGAGAGACTGAAAACAAAATGTGGGAAAAGTCCACGGAATTAAGATCAGACAAATACGCGAATGCCTGCAAAACGCGTTGTCCTACCTTTTGCCGCTTCCACACTTCCTACATCTATCGCAGTATAGACACATCAAAGTAAATGTTCGACACTACATCCGGAACCCTAGACGCTGCATCAACTACCAACGTTTCCACCAAGACTCGCCGAGTTTCCATGGCCGCAAAACGTGCTCAAGATGTGCTGCAAAGCACACATTGTCGATTACTGTGTTTCTACGCCACGTCGCGTTAACAGCAAGAGGGATCGTTCCGCGTACTCCAGGTCATCTCAATAAAGGAATGAAAAAAAAAAAACATAATACAGAAAGCCATTACAACATCAGTTTTAAGGAAGCACTGAAGCAATCCTACTGGATTAAAAATTCTAAGAAGCACTTAAGTACTATTAACAGCGATAAGGCGAAAGCCGTTTGGGCTTGTTCTACTCCGGCATTATTTGACAAAACCATTTTAGACACTTTGAGACAAATTAGTGGCTCGTCTTCGGTTGCCAGATAGGAAGAGGACTTGTCCCCTAAACTTACCGCGTACCAAGTTCACACATAACCAATCAACCCATCATCATACGTCCGGCACCTCCGGTAAGCCCCATCCCTTCCAGGTAAGGGAGAGTTGCTGGAAGGATCTGGCCTTTGTCTAGTAAAAACCTGAGACAGGACAATCTCTACCCCATAAAGAGACAGCGAGATCTGCGAGATCTCTGCGAAGCATAGCAACACTGTTCCTCAGTCGGCAACCAGCAAGGCTTCCCGCACAGAGGAGAACCACGAACCCTCCTCCCCCGCATCTTGTTTGCAAACCCCCAGGGACTCGAGATAGGTGATGCATATAACCCCTCCTTCGCCCCCGCTGCATGAGAGGCAAAATTCTCTCGAACGAAGAAAACGAGGGAAATAGAATAAGAAGGCTGCAAAATCCGTAACCTTAAATATTCAGTCGTATCGTCACAAGTCATTCAACATGGCGTTTCTAGAACACTGGAACATTAATAAATTTATTTGCAAGTATAACGGTGTACCCCATCTTTGAAATTCAGTTTCTCCGCTTACTCGATATTTACAGACCATAAACGCTCAAACTTTCTAAAAAGGGGTAGCTATTCGCCACAACCGAGAGCAAGCTAATTGGCTCTGCCCAGGTTTTGCTATCCTAGTTCAGCGTGCGGTTGCAACTGCTCCAATGGTCCTTAAAACGAATTATGAAACGGTTGCAGTAACATCCTTCAGTAAACAATAACTATATTTCTATACACCTTGAACCACATTTGCCTGTCACACTTCATGACCTAGCCTCACTTTTTAAACAGCTACCAGAGCCTCACCTGCCAGTTGAATATTGTGATACACGCTCTACTATTTTGGGAAAGTAAACAAATCAATATCGGGGAAGCTATTTGAGAAGTTTATTCTGTGCAATGACGTTTGCTTGCTCAATACTGAAAAGCCCACATACTGCTCGCTAAGTACTGGAAAAATCAGCTGACTAGATCTATTTTTTCTCTGCCTGTTCATTCATAAGCAATATTGTATCGGGATATTGTTTGATCTGGAGAAGGCCTAAATTATAAGGTATGTTAAGCGGGGATCCAGGCACTGGTAGCGGGCACTGGTAGCGTACAGGACCGAAGCGGGGGTGGCCTAGCTTGCAGTCAGCTGGTACTCAAAATCACTTCCTCTTCCTCTTTCTCGGCGATATGTCCACCTAATCTGAACTTCTTCTTTACAACCTGGCCCCCGCAGAAAAGAGGAGCCATCCTGGCGACTGAAGGAGACGAAAGGAATGCGGGATCGTAGTAAGGCTTCAAACGGTCGACGTGAACAATCTCACGCCCACGGCGGCGAAGGTCGGTGGATGCGGCTAGCGGTTCAACTAGGTAATTCACGGGAGAAGTCTGTTGGAGCACTAGATAGGGTTCGTGGTATTTGGAAATAAACTTGCTGGTCAGACCGGGTGGTGTCGATGGGACCCAGAGCCACACGTGAGCACCGGGAGAAAATTGGTGGACAGAGTGGCTGCTGTCGCTGTGCGCTTGTTTTTGGGCTTGCTCGTCCGAAGTGAGTGAACGAGCTAGTTTGCGACATTCTTCAGCGTGCCTGGCAGCTGCTGAAACCGATGTATACTCTGAAATATCAGGACGGTAGGGAATGATGGTGTCGAGTGGAGACGAAGGTTCACGCCCGTACAGCAGAAAAAATGGCGAGAATCCGGTAGTTGCTTGAACGGCGGTATTGTAGGCGTAGGTTATAAATGGGAGAATCTTGTCCCAATCGGAGTGATCGGAGGCGATGTACTTGGACATCATGTCACCTAGTGTGCGATTGAAGCGCTCTGTCAGTCCGTTTGTTTGAGGGTGGTACGCGCTGGCTGTCCGATGGATGGTTTGACATTCGCTTAGGAGCGCTTCGACAACCTCGGATAGGAAAGATTTGCCTCGATCACTTAGAAGTTCACGGGGGGCCCCGTGCCGCAGAATGAAATTATGAAGAAGAAGGGACGCGATAGTGGGTCCGGTGACATCCTGAGGTGCTGCTGTCTCCGCATAGCAAGTGAGGTGATCGACGGCTACGATTATCCAACGATTTCCTGCAAGTGTGTACGGCAGAGGTCCATACAAATCGATGCCAACACGATCGAATGGTCGGTATGGGCACGGAAGGTGCTGTAGTGGAGCCGGATGATGGAGAGGAGGCGGCTTGCGACGTTGGCAATCGATGCACGAACGCACATACTTACTGACGAAGTTATACATACCGCGCCAGTAAAAGCGCTGTCGCAACCGTTCGTAAGTCTTAAATACACCCACATGGCCACACTGCGGATCCTTATGGTAAGAGGCGCAGATATCACTTCGGAGGTGGCGAGGTACGACGAGGAGCCACTTACGGCCATCTGGCATACAGTTGCGTCGATAGAGAAGACGGTCACGAAGTGCGAAATGCTGCGCTTGACAACGAAGGGCGCGAGGAGCCGGTGAAAGTGACGAGTTCGTTAGAAGATCGATTAGTGATGTAAGCCACGGATCCTTGCGCTGTTCTGATGGCATGTCGTCGATGGACAAGGAAGCCAAGGCGGAGCTGGAGGCAGGGGTCAACGGAGCGTCAGGCGACACTGGCGAGTGAGATAAAGCGTCTGCGTCGGAATGCTTACGCCCTGTACGATAGATGACTCGGATATCATACTCTTGTAGTCTAAGTGACCAGCGGGCAAGACGGCCGGTGGGGTCTTTTAGTGAAGACAACCATCATAAAGCGTGGTGGTCCGTAACAACATCAAATGCGCGCCCATACAAGTATGGCCGAAATTTCTGAAGCGCCCAAACAATTGCCAAGCATTCCTTTTCTCTCACCGAGTGGTTGGTCTCGGCCTTGGTCAGCGTTCGACTTGCGTACGCCACAACGTATTTTTCAACACCGGGTTTTCGTTGGGCAAGAACGGCGCCGAGGCCGGCGTCGCTGGCATCGGTGTGCACTTCGGTAGGAGCAGCCGGATCAAAATGGCGCAATACGGGAGGTGAGGTAAGTATCGAGCGCAATTTCGTAAAAGCAGTATCGCAAGCCGGCGACCAGGCAGAAAGATCTTTGTGGGCGCTGAGAAGTTGCGTCAGAGGAGCAATAATGGTCGCAAAGTTCCGAACGAAACGCCTAAAGTAGGAGCATAAGCCTATGAAGCTGCGCAGTTGCTTGATAGATGTTGGCTTCGGGAACTCAGCGACAGCGCGGAGTTTAGATGGATCAGGAAGGATGCTATCCTTGGACACTGAATTCCCTAAAATAGTAAGTTGGCGAGCGGCGAAATGGCACTTTTTCAGATTGAGCTGCAGACCAGCGTCGCTAAGACATTGCAAGACAGTTTCAAGGCGAGTTAGGTGGGTCGCGAAGTCGGGTGAAAATACGACGATGTCATCCAAGTAGCAGAGACATGTGTGTCACTTCAAACCGCGGAGAATATTGTCCATCATGCGTTCAAAGGTGGCGGGCGCGTTACACAGGCCAAACGGCATGACGTTGAACTCATAGAGCCCGTCGGGAGTGACAAAAGCTGTCTTGGGGCGATCGTCTTCAGCCATTGGAACTTGCCAGTAGCCAGATCGTAAATCGATTGAAGAGAAAAATTCCGCTCCATGCAAAGTGTCCAGCGCGTCGTCTATGCGTGGCAGCGGATAGACGTCCTTTCGTGTGATCGCATTAAGTCGGCGGTAGTCCACACAGAATCGAATAGACCCGTCTTTCTTCTTGACTAAAACGACAGGGGACGCCCAAGGGCTGCTAGAAGGCTTAATAACACCTCTGCGGAGCATCTCATCGACTTGTTCATCAATAATGCGTCGCTCTGAGGCTGATACACGATAAGGACGTTGGCCTAACGGGGCGTGCGTACCAGTATAGATGTGGTGGGCAACAGTTGATGTCCGGCCCAAGGATGGCTGCTGGATGTCGAAGGAAGTTCGGAATCGGTTCAGCAAGTCGAAGAGCTTGGCGCGTTGATCTGGAGCGAGAGCACTGTCGATGGCTTTGTCAAAGGCAGCAAGAGGCGATGGAGGAGACGAGGAACGAAGTGGGCTAAGGGCACTTATGCTGTCGGAGATTGTGTCGGCACAGGCGGAGAGAAGCGTCGGGACGGTAACAAAAGTTTCTGATCGAACAGGGTCGGCATGCCCAATGCACTCGCCACATTGCAACGTGAGTGGGTAGAAGGAATCATTAGTAATGGCTAGTTCGGTGCGGCCGCTTCGTACACTAAGGACGGCGAAAGGGAGGGGAAGGCAGCGTCGTGAGACGAAAAGCGAAGATGGGGTGAAGAGCACTGTACAGTCATGAAGAGAGGCACAGTTTATAGGCACAATAGCGGCAGATAAAGGCGGAACATCAGTACCATCCGCAACGTGGCGTTTGGCTTCCCCAATAACGTTAACGGTGGTCGGTGCGGTGCACAGCGGAGAAAGCTCTACTTCGGCACGAGCGCAATAAATTACGGCGCGATTGCGACACAAGAAGTCCCACCCTAAAATAATGTCATGAGAGCAGTCACGAAGAACGATAAAACTGATGACGTAGAGAACGCCCTGAATGTTGACTCGAGCCGTGCAGGTACCGAGCGGTTTGATGTGCTCAGCAGTGGCGGTGCGCAAAAAAACCCCAGAATACGGCAGAACAACTTTTCGTAACAAGCGGCACAGTCTAACGTCAATAACCGACACAGCAGCACCAGTATCTACAAGCGCAAGAGTACAAACATTTTCAATGGTGACTTCTATTAAATTGTTCGGTGGCGAAGCAGGACTTTCACTGTTCGACGAAAGCGCAGTTCTTGCCTGCGGAACTGCGTCTAGTGGTTTTCCGGCATTGGCGAGGTAGAACGGCGGCGCATCGGCGACGGAGAGCGACGGCGCGGAGAGGCTGAGCGGTTGTCATAGGTTGAGCGGTTGTCATGCGAGAAGTGGTCAAAGTGAGAGGAGGGCTGAGGGGGCGCACGGAGAGGGGACGGCGGCTGCGCGTAGTTGACCGGGCTCTGATCGAAAGCGTACGGTGCCGAGTGACGGCGGCACAGGCGTGCAACATGGCCAGGGAGGCCACATGCAAAGCAAATCGGCCGATTGTCAGCTGTGCGCCAAGGGCGTAGAATAGGTGGCGCACGACGCTGAGTGAAAAATGCCTGGTGAGGCGAACCGTACAATGGAAAAGGCGCAGGAGGGGGTGGTCTTGCGGTAACCTCAGCATAAGACAGTGGACTGGGTCCGGGCGTCGGGACAGCGTCGGCATGAATGAGCGGAGCTGTCAGTGGAGCGGCATGAAGAGGTGGTTGTCGAGGGGGCGGAAGTGCTTCGGCAACTTGTTCCTGAATAACCTGGCGTATGTTCGAAGCGAGGTGTGAGCTGGATTGCGGAACGTTTGAAATTAATGATAATTGCCGGGCAACTTCTTCCCGTACGAAGTCTTTGATTTCCTGGATAAGTGCAGAGCTGACAGAGCCATCAGACATAGCCGCGATCGTGCCTTCAGGTTGTCGAGGGATGATGCGTTGGCGACGAAGTTCGTCGTAGCTCTGACACATCGTGACAACATCACTTACAGTGCGGGGCTCTTTGGCCATGAGGATGTTGAATACGCCTTCATGGATGCCCATCATGATGTGGCGAATCTTCTGAGCTTCAGTCATCGATGCATTTACACGATGGCACAAATCTAAAACGTCTTCGATGTAACTTGTGAAGTTTCCGCCTATCTGCTGCACCCGCTCGCGCAAACGGTGTTCAGCGCGAAGCTTGCGGACCGCAGGGCGACCGAAAACATCCACAAAGCGAGATTTCAACGAGGCCCAAGTTGGAATGTCAGCCTCGTGATTTGTGAACCACAGCTTTGCAACTTGCGTGAGGTAGAATATCATGTTGTTAAGCTTCAAGATGTCATCCCACTTATTGTGGGTGCTTACGCGTTCATACGACGAAAGCCAGTCCTCGACGTCCTGATCGTCGGTACCGTTGAAGACTGGCGGGTCCCGCTGGCGAAGCACCCCGGAGCATGGAATAGAAGGGGCCGAGGTAGCGGGGCCGGTGGTGTTAGTGCTGGAGTCTGTCATTGAGGTAGGAATTCGGCGGCTGCGGAGCTCCAGGGCGAGGAAATGGAAGAGAAATCCCCCGACCTCCACCAAGTGTTAAGCGGGGATCCAGGCACTGGTAGCGGGCACTGGTAGTGTACAGGACCGAAGCGGGGGTGGCCTAGCTTGCATTCAGCTGGTACTCAAAATCACTTCCTCTTCCTCTTTCTCGGCGATATGTCCACCTAATCTGAACTTCTTCTTTACAGGTAGAAAGTAGAGTTTTGGGATCCCACGTGACGTAGCAGAACTAGATATCCGACACAGGATGGGGAACTGTTTGAGTGGCTTTCTAATCAACCGTAAAAGCCAGCTTTGGCCCAACGTTTTGAATTAATGTCATTCAGAAAAATGGCGGTCTGCAAGGATCTACGTCATGCACCAAACTTTTCAAGTTGAGATAAATTCCATACCATGTGTAACCCTAATACCTGCAATGCATTCAGTTCACGTATAGATTGCCTCGAAATAGAAGGCACTTCCTCCAGTATGTCAACCTACGAGTGACAAATACAGATGGCTCTAAACAGAATGTCCGCTTTGGCAGAAAGAAACGAAATCAAGTTATCTGCATCCGGTCCGAAATATTGCA
Source organism: Amblyomma maculatum (assembly GCA_023969395.1). Classification (NCBI taxonomy): domain Eukaryota; kingdom Metazoa; phylum Arthropoda; class Arachnida; order Ixodida; family Ixodidae; genus Amblyomma; species Amblyomma maculatum. The sequence continues at coordinate 73,888 of JAJIZL010000496.1, read as the reverse complement.
TCCGGTCAGTCTACTACATTGCTAAACTCTGTTTCAGAGGCTGTTCACAGCATTCCTAAAGGCGAAGGAGACTGGGACAAGTAGACATCATGCGCACTACTGTAGTTAATTGTGCTTCGATATACATCTTGCCTCTGCGCAATATAATCTGCAATTGCGGTCCTACTGTCGCCCCTTGATTTCGAGAGGCGATATGCGCAGAAACTGTCGCCTTAGCTTACAGAAGTTGCAAATTCTCTCGTTTTGCGTATGATCGAAAACCCCTTGAAACAGACTATTGTCTGTTAATTAATCTCTAGGAAGATAATCATTCAAGAATTACGGAGGCTGCATCGCCTCTTCTTCCTTTTCCGAAATATCTCTTCCAGCTATAATATGTGCCAGGGAAGAAAAGGATTGTGCAGCACTTTGGACCGATAAAGTGCGATAAGGCGAAAGCCTTCGTTTGAAACTTCGCTTATTACTGGTTTTACTGAGTCTGCTTCTGTGGCTGTGTGGTGCGACGTTCGAGGAAGCGCCAAACGAAAGGCGCCGCACGGACTCCTGGATAGGTATGACGCGATAGCGTAAGCTACCAAGAAACATTAAAGCCCCGCTTTAACCGAGCCGTATGAACCTGCCTGCGTGGCCTAGGAATAACGTGAATGCGAGGGTCTAGGCAGGCTGGTTCTGATATCACCCTAGGAGAGGCCCGAGTTGCCAGCGCCTGCCAAACTTAATGTCAGGAAGCCCTACGTCCAGTTATCTCTCGGCGATGCGACGCGCCAGATACCGCCTACCGTGTGACGAAAGCGTATTGAAGCTCATGCCTTAAAACGTTCCCCTTTGGGGGCGTGGGCCCAGGGTGGCCCACCTTGACCTATGGTGACCATCATCTTTTGTGGCACCTTCTGCGAACGACAGTATGAGCCATTAAAGGCTTTCGTCTTAAAATAACACTGCGCGATATATTATCCCGAGCTTTTAGAGAGCACTAGTAAATGACGATGCCCCTGATAATAGCGTATTTCATGGCTTCAGCAATACTTCGTGAATCGTCAGCCAGACAGCGTTCGAGATTTTATAAAAAGAAACTGCGAGTCGCTGCTATATAAGATGTGTAATGAGATTTCTTAAAACGAAGGAACAAGCCAGTCGTGGACCCCCAAAGGCCTTCTAGAAAGATATCTAAGCAGTGAAAGCCATGTTGCCGCTGAAAGGTTCAAAGGATGCAGAGGTGTTATGCCCACAAGCACGCGTGATGAAATACTATGAAATATGCTTGCGATACGCTTGGAGCTAGGTAGTACATGCATGCGCCGTATTCGCCTTTTTTTCTGGTTTGAATGAAACACCGATTTGGAGTTCTGTTAAAAATATCAGCCCCATATTTACCGAATGTGGCATAGATTTGGAAGTATGCTCGGAAAAAAAATTCGCAATTTGCACGTAGAGACTTCCCATTCTTCTAAGTAAGATACGACTACAAGCACACGACATAGAACACGACGTTCTGTATATCAAATTCATTTATGGAGAACGGCAAGCAGGTAGTCAGGGGGGTCCTTAAAACAACAAGAGCAAAAAAAAATAATTTTTACTCGGTTTCATGAATTCGAGCTTGTCAGTCAGTGGACAGTCTGGCAGCAGCTGAAGTACTCCACGAGTCCACAGCTCTCACCCTCGTTGCGTAACAATAAATCAAGCACATCCGTATCGAAGCATCGTGTGATCCTGCATTCTCGACACCACCAGACAGACACAGGCAAATAGTCGGAATTAATTAAGAAGCCTAAACCACCCGCCGCTCGGTCGGCTGCAGCAGCCTCTCAACCAACACAGTAAAGAACGTCAGTACTAAACCAAAGACCTCTGCTACGCCTCGGATGAGCCAACCACATTGCTCAAGAAGCGTATACCACGTTAAATTACGTAATAGTTGCTGCTTGGAAACGGCGGTCCTTCTCTTAATTTCTAGCGAAAAAAAAAAGATATCTTGCGCATTGCGTTCGCGTGTGCGCGCGGCGCGAAGCCGCGAGCTGCGTGTTAATACCAAGCGGCATATCATGCACCGTGGCCGCTCTTTTTTGTTTAAATGTCTATTCGCTTTTATAACACTCGCTACTCAGAATGTTTGCTGTGCGAAGCCCGCCAAAATATGGTATGGTCCTTAGGGTATACGCAGCCCGTCTCTTATATTTTGGTGGCATTCATTAGAGCACCGTTCTCTAGAAAACTGGTGCGCCGCCAGCATTTCTAGCGAAAGATCACAAGCACGTCGCTTGAAGCTGGTAGCTTGCAGATGACAAGGCCGGAAGCTGACTGTCAGGTGCGCCGTATAAGGTCACGAAACTACTTCACAAGCGTAATATGGCAGGAGCTGTCAACATGGGAGCCTACTTTGAAATACGAGGGTAAGTTAAGAGCCGAACCCTTTTAGCACCAGACCTCCTGCTCTAAGCTAAAGTGGGCAAGCTCGTTTGGCTCCATTCTACAGAGCGAGGCATAGTTTATGTTGGGCAATCTATCACATACTGTGGTAGCTTCCGCATGTAAGGTAGAGGTATATTTGAGAGAACAGGCACTGAGAAACGTTTACTCAATAAGCAATTATCAAAGTGAACGGACTTTTATGAAGATCCTCAGGCAGAGGCGTCCAAAGGAGCCATTAACGCTCTCCAGTCATACCCTTAAAAGCAGAGCTTGTGTCCCCCATATTTTTGCATACAGTTTCCACTCTCGGAGGATACAACATCGTGTTTCAGCCGGCAGAAAGGCTCCCACATCGTCCATGTGGAGGCCTCTTACTGCGTGACCCTGCGTGGCAGCGCTCCCGCTAAATTTCCTCAGAGCTGCCTTCGTGGTGCTCTTCTAAAATGTCATCACCGCTGCGATCATACGCAAGCCAGCGCGACTCAGCAAACAATATATACATCACATGGTGATGTAATAAGGAAACGATAATGATCTCGTGCATACCGTTTTTATTGGGTTGCGAAGCTGCATATGTCACAACCAAATGTTGTTCACCTCACCTGTCATCATCTTAGGCCTACTACTTAAGTAAAGGTTTTGAAAACTATGTAAACAATTCACATTTTAACGCGGTAGCGTTAATGACCGTTCTTACATAAACTCCGGTTGTGGCAGGGTCGGTGTCGGTGTCGGTGTTGTGAGCAAAAAATCACTTCTATGCCTCTTGCAGGTGGTAGCTGGCTGGTGATACGATGATGAGGAAAATTAACGGATGCAACATTCAACATTTCTTAACCTTTGCTACACCTACCAGGTCGCCTTTGGAATGAGCACCGGAGAGGGGTCTATGAGTGGACACCAACCACTAAAAAACTCTTTAAACAGCGCATCAAATGTTTGAAGCAAGGAGGTAAAGAGAGCGCATGCAGAGGACCTGGTAAACGTCATTCTTTTAGATGTTTTGAGGTAAGTACCTCTTCTCGATATTCAAACAAATTTAATCAAACAATCCCGAGTGAGCATGGTACTTTGGTTTAATAAAACCTTAGAATTATCTCAAGGCGTTTTGGTATTGTATGCTGTGGAGGGAGTAAATATGAGTGTGGCTGTTCGCAGCCATCAGTTGGCATGAATTCTTAGAAGTTCTGAAGTCAGCGCTTCACTTTTGCACTAGCAGACTACTTTTAATGCGAAAGCCTTTCTTGGATCACGGTGGAAATTTTGTGTGCGCGAGATCTGTTCACGAAATGTGTCCGCGAGATGCGTCCTTCTTGTCTAGAGTTCCTGCAGTCTCTATGCCAAGGTAGGCGGCGCGACCACGACCGACGCCGTACCGCTAATTCCACACTTCCAGGAGCACTGCAACAAACCCGCGGCTGTGAACGCCATGCGACAGGAGAAACGGTGTACTGTCTATTATCCGCACTTGCACGAGCTCTCCAACAAACACGTGCCAAGGAAAGGAAATTTCCACTGTGGTGGCATGAGTCCTGGCCTTGCCAGCAAGAGCTATACAGAGGGTGTCATGTACGCTGTGTGTTCCTCCAAGCACCGGGAGAACGAACGATCGGCTTTTGTGTGTTTCTGTATGCCGTGCGCCCCACGAAGCGTTGGCGGACTAAACAAGCAGAGCAGCGACGCGGCGGTGGGGACCGGAGAATCGGCGCCGGGAGGACGGCAAGGAGGAGAAATTTATGGGCTCACGCAAGGCGCACTGCCCGTGTAATCCGAGCTGGCCGCTGCCCGCGACTGGGAGCGGGAGCCTGCAACGGTCGCCGGCTTCTGGGAAGGGTTCGAACCTCCGAGGTGTTGGGAGCTTGGGACGCGAAGACAGCCGTGGACCTGGAGCGGAGGACTCAGAGGGAGAGAGAGGTCGGAGCGAGCACGGTGGACGCAGGGACGAGAAGAGACTGAACTGAAGTGTCGCGCGGAGAGGCCGCGCTCCGAGTGATACGTACGAAATGCGCGCAATTAGTAAATAAATTCATAATAATCAGGAAATGCCAAGAGTGGTCGAGCTTCGTCGGAGAATGCCAGAGGGGCAGAGCAAGGGCTGACTGACTGAGGGCGCGCGATGTACCGTGCGAAGGCTTTCGCATTTATCCAGTGCAAATTCTGCAGTGCTCTCGGAAAATTTTAAGTGGTTTATAAAAAGGGAAAAGCACAGTGTCTGTCACACTCCTCGGTGGACACCTGCAACGCACCATGAAGGAACGGTGGGAGCTGGGAATGAAAGAAGATAAAAAATGTGGGTGGTTTAACTTTATTAATCACGGAATATTATGCAGCAGCAGGAGGTTTTGAGAGGATTGTGTTTGCGGTATAATAATTACTAAAGGTTAATTTACTGTCCTAATTAGGCGGCCATGCTTCCAAACCGCACATTGCCTGTGCTTCCCGGAAACGATCTTCATAAGGCAATGCTTTTATTGGCGGTGATGTTGGATACTTATTACTCTTTCTAACATCGTCTGGCAAGCAAATTCGTGGTCAGTGAAGCAGTTTGACGTGGTCCTAACGTCCTTCACAATAAAGCCCTTTTGAAATAGAAGATATCTGCAACTGTTCTATTGCCCGTCTTACCGTTGCCTTGTTTACCTTATTCTGTGCATACTGAATCTGCCAGTCCACTTGTTTCTACCTCTTAGCAATGACATCGACCTTCGTTGATTCCTATTGCCGCTGTCGTCTTACCGCTACAACCAGGATAGGCTCCACTACCCTCCATACTAACCCACCGTATTACAACTAGGTTTAACCCAGTTACTGTGAATAGAGAAAGTAAATGTGAAGACCAGATCACGCGGGAATTCCGGAATAAGCAAACGACCATTGATTACTGCTTGATGTCACCAGATACCTGCAAAAAGCTCGCGAGGATGGAAATGGATAAGGAAGGCGCATACAACCTAGGAAGTTACCATAAATGTATTAGCGTCCTGATGGGACACCTGGTCGAAACGAAAAATCGGTAGGCACAAAAGGCAAACGCAAATTTATTCGACAACCAACTAGAGCCTATTAAACTGATCATCTTCGTTGCATCTAGAACTCCATCGCGGCCTTTATTTAAACAAATTACATCATGCAATTAACTAAACTAAGAGAATATTGCTCAGCAATTTTTGTAAACGGCTTTATTTGCAACCATATCACATTTCTTTTGTTTCATCCCAATCCCCTCCGTCCTGTTATCATTCGGCCGCACATGGAAAGTGTTATTTCCAACATCTAACAATCATCGTCATCGATGTCTCCGTTTTTGTGGTGTTTGAATTTGGAATGCTAACCCATGCTCATTCATATTCTCGCCTAATAGATTTGGACCACTGAAGAATTTTACCTCCATATAAAGTGTCTCAATAAAGTGACTCCATTTGCATACTTTATCTGTGGCGTAGCAATCTGAAAAATCGGCGGCGGTTTAGCTATAGTTAAATTTGGTAGAGTAGCGAGAGCTAGAGGCCAGTTGGTACGGTTAGGATTCGCTTGTGGCAAACTATGTTATGCTGTTGCTTCTGGTTATGCTTAAGGAAACACACATGATTAAGCACTGGTTTCAACTTTTTCTAACGACTTGGTAAGGTGCCCGCGGACAATTGTGACAGATATTACGCCTTTTGTTTCCTGCAAACCAATTTGGAACGCCGCTGATGCCTGCTGCACTGATTTTGCTTTTATATGCTGTGTGGTGCGGAGTTCGAGGAAGTGCCAAATGAATGGCGGCGCACGGACGCCTGTATCCATGGAGGAAGGAAACAACTTAGGAGAGGCCCTTGCCATTCCCAATGCATTGAAGAAAGTGTGGCGGAAGTGCCTCAAAATTTAGGGTTAGCCAAGCCGGGTCATTAGCAACGGCGACGCGTTGCTATGAAAACTCGGGCCACTAGCAACAGCGTTGCTAAGGGCCCTAGGAACGTGAGCGTCGCGGAGAAAAGGTACAGGAGGAGGAGAGACGTTGCAGCGTCCGGTCGCGGCGCGGCCGCGCCGGCTTCAAAAAAATGACGTCAGGGCCTCTCCTAAGCTTTCCTTCCTCCATGCCTGTATCGAACGCCTGGGGGAGTTAACTTCGCCTGGCAGTGTCATCACCAGTCGAGACCTAATGACGGGATGTGACGTCATTATGACGTCATAGCCAGTCATGACATCAGAGTCGATGACTTCATAGCCATTGCTCATGACTATTTAGTCATGACTAATTACTAATTAGTACTAGTTAGCATGCATATATAGTCCAACATTCCATAACCTATCACCAGAATCGTGACCGAGAGCGTGCGAGCTCACCGGAACGGGGGTAGCCTGACAGGTACATGCGAGGTCAACTGACAGGAAGGAGCACATGACACTGCTTACAAATACGTGTCTGCATAGGCAGACGTGGGTTCTTTCTTTGCGGTTATGGGAGGTAGGTGCTACTATCATCTGTACGCTAGAGAAGAAGAATTAAGATACGCTACACACGGTCCCGGGTGCGGCGTAGTTGGTAAAGCGCTCGGCTGGGGATTCTAGGGATGGAGGTTCGATTCCGGGCCGACATTGGCCAGCGGCGATGCCAGCTGTGGCAGTTGCTAGGCAACGGTTTAAGGTCAGTGCGAACACGACGAAAGTGCGATCACGGCGAAGAGGCGAAGTGGCTGGCGTAGTGCAAGCTCTCACTACAATATATTCCTTTGCGTATATTTCTGTCATGTAATAGGGTTTCAGTTTGTAGAATGTTGCTTATTATGGTAGTTGTTTCATTCTGCATTGGTAAATATCTATTTTTTCTTTCGCAGTCGTCAGTAGGTGAACTTGTATCCACATTGTGATCCACGACTAGCCTCTGACTAATAATCCTTGAGTGTCTTATGTAAATGTCTGCTTGAGAAAGAAAGAAGGAAAGAAAAAGAAAGAAAGAAAGAAAGAAAGAAAGAAAGAAAGAAAGAAAGAAAGAAAGAAAGAAAGAAAGAAAGAAAGAAA
>JAJIZL010000496.1:50291-62769 GCA_023969395.1 Amblyomma maculatum | reverse complement strand
GCCCGTGCCGGACTCGCAGCCGTTCACCAGCTGAGTTCTCTGCCCCCGTGACCTGTGCAGCGCTCCGACGTCAAACCCCCGTCGTAACAACTTGGTAGCAGGCGCTGGGTACGAATACCCTCACGACGCATCTTCAACCGCTGGAGCCTCGCCGGAGCCGTCGCCTCGCTAGTCTTCCTCATATTCCTCTGAGAATGCAGCAGACAACTGAGCAGTCTCGAACATCAACGCGAAGCATTCTGTCCCCGTCTGGAGACAATACGCGACGCTACCGCTTCGAGAGCCTCGTCCTTTTGCCGGTCAAGCAGGGGAAGATGTTGGTGAGTGGCTCACTCATTTTGAACGTGTGAGCCGCTTCAACCGCTGGGATTCGGTGGTGAAACTAGCGAATGTGGTATTCTTGACGCAGACCGCCTTGATGTGGTACGAGAACCACGAAGACTCTCTGATCACTTGGGAGGGCTTTGTGGAAGCTAGCAAAGAATGTTTTGGCGATCTGACTGCAAAGAGGAGTCAGGCTGAGCAGACACTTGCTCAGAGAGCTCAGACAGCAGGTGAGACTTGCACCACACACATCGAGGAAGTATTGAAATTATGCAAGACCGTCGACAGTCGGATGACAGAGGAAGGTAAGGTAGGCCATCTGCTCAAGACCATTGCAGAAGACGTCTATCACTTCCTCATTGCCAAAGAAAACTTTAATTCGGTCACCGACGTTATTCGACACTGCCGGACATTCGAGGCCCTCAAGACTCGCCGGATTACACTGATGTTTGGGCGACTGGCAAATGTCACTACCGTGGCCAGTGTCGAAGAATCTCCATCTACAAGTCTCCTGTGCACCATTCGTGAAATCGTTAGGGATGAAATTTCACGACGTGAGCTGCTTGCCCGGCCGCCCTCTGGCTTCGCGGCTGAAGCATACGCTTTTCCAGCCCACGCACGTACGTTCCCCCCAACGTCCAGCTACACACCAACTAATGACACCGACGTCGCCTTCCGGGAAGACCTGGACACCCCGCGACCAAGGCCCAACCAGATTTACCGGCAATTATCAGCGCAGATACCCTCGGTCCTGCTCAAACCGTACACCGCGCCTACCGCGGGAAAGCTACATCGACCCGGAACCTACATTTCAATATTCGTCGCGGCCTACCTCGCAAGAGTCCACTGAAGCGCAGCTGTTTGATCGGCCTATTCCCGTGTGCTACCGGTGTGGTGCCGCGGGTAATATTTCCCGCTACTGCAATCGGCGCGCACAGTTCAGGAATCCTCCGACGGCATGCATCGAACCGAAGAACCGTCCAGCCCTACATCGACAGCTATCGGCCAGAACATACATCCCGGAGGGGCCATTTTCAAAACGAAGGGCTCCGCAGCCATTCTCCAGCAGCGTCTGACCGCAGTGTGACACCGCCTCCGTCATTTCATGTGCGCCGTTCCCCGTCACCATCTCCGGCGCCGATCTCCACCACCAACGCAGGAAAACTAGTCAGCGCGGCCAATGGAGGTGAGGTCGCTGGACAATGTGCGCTGCTACCTATTATTCCTCCGTCTGTGTTTATGTTAAAGAACAAGGTTAATGTGCTCGTTGATAGTTTACCTACGATGGCGTTGGTAGACACTGGTGCCACTGTCTCAGTAATGAGTTTAGATTTTAAGAACCTTTTGAAGAACAAAGTTATGTTTGTTTGGGACAAAACTGCCAATTTTATGGAGTAAATGGAGAGTTGTTTTGTCCGGTTGGAGTATGCAGCGTTAAAAATTGTTTGGGGGCACAGTATTTCCGGCGGAGTTTGCAGTACTGCCCCGATCAACAAATGATGTAATCTTGGGAATTGACTTCCTGCGTATGTGCGACGCTACAGTTGATTGTCGAACGGGAGAGCTAAGTGTTAGTGGTTCTCTTCCTCGTGAACTTTTGGAACAGACGCCAAATTATGAAGACGTTTTGTGTGTGTATGATGAAGTCCTCGTACCGCCACATTCTGCAGTGTGCGTTCAGGTGTCTTGCTCCCGTCCTATTGATGACTCTTTTGAGGTTACTGTTGCGCCTTTCAATTTACAGTGCGTAAAGAGAAATGTATTAGTGCCGCATTGTTTGGTTTGCGTTAAAGAGGGCCGTACCGGACTGTGGACTATAAATTTCTCACCGGAACCGGTTGTTTTTCTAGCGGGCTCTAAACTAGCTTCATGTAGTGCAGCTGTCCCGAATTATGTGACTCTCCTTACTTCTTGCCTTGATAACCCCGCTACTAACTCACCTGCTGACGAGAAGCTTCTTCCGATGACCAGCGCATCGTTGAACACCCCACAACGACAGATGTTGAAGAACCTCTTGTCCTTGTCATTACTCTCTCGTTGTTGTTCTCCGTCGCAGCGCTCGTAATTTGCAACCTCTTGTCCCAGCCCATGTCCGTCTGATTTCGCGCAATCCGACGGCTCTCAACGTTTTCCGCTGTCGCGCGCACGCCACAGGATTAACACGGGATCTGCCCAACCGATCCGCCAAAAGCCGTATCGCGTGTCGCTGTCAGAGCGCAAGGTGATCACCGAGCAAGTTAAAGACATGTTGAACAGGGGCGTAATTCAGGAGTCCTCCAGTCCTTGGGCTGCTCCCGTGATATGGGTAAAAAAGGACGGAACATGGAGGTTCTGCATCGACTACCGTCGCCTTAACTCAATCACTAAAAAGGATGTGTATCCTCTCCCACGCATCGACGATGCCTTAGATTGCCTTTTCTTATTTCTCTTCGGTTGATTTGCGATCGGGGCATTGGCAGATTCTGATGGACCCCGCTGATAAAGAAAAAACTGCATTTGTTAAGCCGGATGGCCTATTTGAATTCAATGTGATGCCCTTCGGCCTATGTAATGCGCCGGCGACTTTTTAGAGATTTATGGACACAGTACTGCGTGGCCTCAAGTGGGAAATCTGTAATACTCGCGATCGCCATCAGCTCGCGCGCCAACCCGAAGAGGTAGACGAAGTGGAGCCTGAGCGCAGCCTTGTTGGCACTGCACCGTTGGTTCGAACGCTACCCCCATCGCTTTGATTTGCGGACGTTGCTTACGGTCTTGGTGCCCCAATAAACGCCTTACACTTGGTGGAGGTGTCTCGGTCGTCGCCGAAGTCTTCCTCGCAAATTTCACCCTGGAACTTCGGAACCGCACGCTACCGCCTTCGGTCACAACCATGCAGGACGCTCCCAGCCAACCATCGGCGCCCATCCCTGCCACTCCTGCCACAATCTTCTGTCCCGGAGCGTAACGCCCCCGTGACACACCTTTCTTCAGTGGTAGCGATGACCATGACGTTGACGACTGGCTGGCCTCTTTCGAGCGCGTCAGCACTTACAACCGCTGGGACGATTCCATAAAACTGAGCAACGTCCTCTTCTACCTCACCGACGTGGCAAATCTGCGATTTCGAAACCACGAAGCCGATCTTTCGACGTGGTCTGTCTTCAAGAAGAACTTCGCGGATGTCTTCGGCCGTCCTGTAGTACGCAAACTCCGCGCCGAACAACGCCAACATGCACGGCTTCAACTTCCCGTGGAAACGTTTACCAGCTACATTGAGGACGTGGTTGACCTCCGCAAGCGGGTCAATCCGTCCATGCTCGAGCCCGAAAGAGTCACACATGCTCTAAAAGGTCTCACTGATGATGCGTACTATATGATGTCGGCCAGGGACCCTACTTCCGTATCCGACATTATAACCCTGTGCCAGAGGTTTGACGAGCTACGAAAGCAACGCGCTTCTACGCGGCGGGCTGCCGCACCTGCCGGCATTGCTGGCTTGGCACTGGCTACGTCGTCTGCGGAACAGTCTCATTTTATGCAGAATATCCAGGACTTCATCCGCGAAGAAGTTGCACGCAAGCTGTCCCTCCTCCATCCAGTTCAGCCGACCGTCTGCACTTCGCAATTAGCGCCGGCCAACGCGCCATCTATCTCGCCGGCTATCCGCCGAGTTATCGAGGAGAAAGTCGCCGAAGCGTTGCCTTCTAGTGTTCCCATCGCTCCTGTGCAGGTCCCACTCACGCTCAAGTAACCGCTGGAACGCGCGGTCCGCTTCCTACATCGTCTTACCAGAACGGCCCTACATTTTATGCTCCACCTCGTTTCATGGCCCCTCAGTCTCCGATCCCTCGACCGCGACGCCGCATTACGAACCCATGGCGAACCACCGACAATCGCCCAATTTGCTATGCTTGCGTCCGCCTTCTCCCGCCAACGTCATTGAAGTGTTCGTAGAAGGTTTTCCCGTTCTTGCGCTGGTGGATACAGGTGCTGCCGTTTCCGTAATTAGTGATGCCCGTCGCCGCGAAATTCGCAAGGTCACGACGCCGCTTTCTGCCTTTTCGCTTCGTATGGCCAGTTCAGAGCGCATCACCCCTGTGGCAGCGTGCACGGTACTAGTTTGCGTCCAAGACATTATGTATCTCGTCGAGATGGTGGTGCTTTACGCCTGCTCCCACGACATCATCCTCGGATACGACTTTCTTTCTACTCACAGTGCTGTGATTGATTGTGCCCGTGCTGAAGTTGAGCTTTCCCTTGTGTGTAATGTTTCCCTGTGTGACTCGCCTGTGCGCCCTGCTAAACTCCTTGTAGCTGCAGACACCGACATTCCTCCCTTTTCTTCTGTTCTCGTTCCCCTTATTTCGACATCTGCCCTCCCTAGTCCGGTTCTCTTTAAGCCCAAACTCGCCTTCGCCCACCATAAACGCCTCCTTCTTCCTTCCGCCGTTCTAACGATTTCTGATGGCAGCTGTGTCATCTATGCTTCCAACCCTTTTCCCTGCCCGACGGTTGTTCTTCGCGGGGAGTTCCTCGGCTACATTGAAGAGCTGGACCCTGATCGCACTTACATGTTCTCCGAACCTGAGGATTTTCCTCTTGTCGCTGCCCTGACGTCTTGTGCTGCTACGAGTGATGAGCTTCCTGTCGACGCCCTTCATCGAGCTATCGCGAACGACCTTCCGTCCGCCCAACGGAACCAAATAGTAGCCCTCCTTCAGCGCTTCAGTGCATCTTTTGACGTGTCCCAGCCTTCCTTGGGCCGCGCCTTGACCGTTTCTCATGCAATCGACACTGGTCCTCATGCTCCCCTGCGGCAGCGACCGTATCGCGTGTCGCCCACTGAGCGCCGCTTCATTCGTGACAATGTCGCCGATATGCTTCAACGGGGCATCATACGACCATCTCATAGCCCTTGGGCCTCCCCCGTAGTGTTGGTGACGAAGAAAGATGGCACGATCCGCTTCTGTGTGGACTACCGGCGTCTGAATAAGAAAGCCCGCAAAGATGTTTACCCACTACCACGAATTGACGACGCGCTAAGTTGTTTGCAAGGAGCGGAGTTCTTTTCTTCGCTAGATTTGCACTCTGGCTATTGGCAAGTACCGATGGCTTCCGCTGATCGCCCGAAAACAGCCTTCATCACTCCCGATGGCTTGTATGAATTCAATGTGATGCTGTTCGGACTGTGAACGCCCCCGCCACCTTCGAGAGAATGATGGATAACATTCTCAGTGGCCTTAAATGGGAAACGTGTCTTTTTGTTATCTAGATGACATTGTCGTTTTCTCGAAAGATTTCCCTTCCCACCTTCTGCGCCTTCAGCGTGTCCTTACGTGCGTTACTGAAGCCGGCCTACAGCTAAACTTGAAATGTCACTTTGCCGCTACCAAGCTCACAATACTTGGTCCTGTCATATCCAAGGATGGCGTTCTACCGGATCCTACCAAACTTCGTGCCGTCGCAGACTTCCCCAAGCCCACAACCTTGAAAGAACTTCGCAGTTTCGTCGGTCTATGTTCGTATTTCCGCCGTTTTATCCGCAACTTCGCCTGTATCATCGCCCCTTTAACGCAACTTGTCGCCGGAGGCCCGAACCTCTCCTCTTGGTCACCAGCCTGTGATGCTGCGTTCAGCACACTACGCCGGCCACTGGTCTCTCCCCCTATACTCCGCCATTTTGACCCTGCCTGCTCGACCGAAATACACACTGATGCAAGCGGCGTAGGTCTGGGCGCTGTTCTTGCTCAATGGAAACCTGGATATTCCGAGTATGTCGTCGCGTACGCTAGTCGTACCCTCACTAAAGCGGAATCGAACTATTCTGTGACCGAAAAGGAGTGTCTGGCCATCATATGGGCCATTACCAAGTTTCGTCCTTATATTTACGGTCGCCCATTCTAAGTTGTTACCGACCACCCCGCGCTCTGTTGGCTATCCTCCCTCAAAGACCCCTCCGGCCGCCTCGCCCGCTGGGCGTTACGTCTTCAGGAGTACGATATCCACGTCATCTATCGATCTGGACGCAAGCACACCGACGCTGATGCCCTTTCCCGTTCACCGCTTCCTAACGACTCGACGGTTGGCTTCGTTTGTGCCTACGATATGTCGCCGCTCAACATTACCAGCATGAAATCTGAGCAGGAGAAGGATCCATGGATATCCTTCCTCTTACCATTCCTGTCTACGCCCGCAGAGCTGTTTCCGTCACGTGCACTTCGTCGTCAGGCCCACCACTTCGCCACTCGTGATGGAATTTTATACCGCTGCAATTACCATCCCACAGGGCGAAAGTGGCTTCTCGTGATTCCGCGACATCGCCGTGCTGAAATCTGCTCCTCTTTCCACGCCGATCCCCAATGCGGCCAATCAGGTGTTATGAAAACATATTCTTGACTACGTATGAGATATTACTGGCGCGGCATGTACCGCTTCATTCGTCAATACATCCAATCCTGTACCGCCTGCCAACGTCGCAAGAATCCACCCCCTCAGCCAGCCGCTCCGTTGCAGCCATTGCCTTGCCCCAGCCGCCTTTTTGACCGTGTCGGTATCGATCTGTATGGCCCGCTTCCGACCCCTTCGGCTAACAACCGGTGGGTCATCGTAGCCGTTAACCACCTAACCCGTTACGTGGAAACATCGGCCTTGCAGTCTGCCACCGCACGGAATGGTGCTTCGTTCATTCTGCATCGCCTCGTTCTTCGTCACGGCGCACCGAAAGAATTGATCAGTGACCGCGGACGTGCGTTTCTTTCCGACACTGTCGAAGCCCTCCTCAAACAGTGCAAGATCATTCACCGGAGCATCACAGCGTATCACCCCCAAACGAACGGCATGACTGAGCGATTTAATCGCACTCTTAGTGACATGCTAGCCATGTACGTTGATAGCGCTCACTCTAATTGGGACCAAGTGCTGCTTTTCGTAACGTAAGCCTACAATACGGCTACGCAGACTACGACTGGGTCCTCCCCCTTCTTTCTTTTATATGGTCGTGGACCCACGTTCACCATGCCTACTATCCTGCCCTACCACCCCGATGCTTCAGAGACCACTCTACTGTCTGAAGCGCACACATCTGCCGAAGAATGCCGACAATTGGCGCGCTCCTTCACAACGGAGAACCAGGCTCAACAAAAGCATAACCGGGACCCTACAAATCCAGCGCCTTCATATCCTTCAGGTGCCCTCGTTTGGCTCTGGGTGCCTTCCTCTGCACCCGGTCTCTCATCCAAACTCCTATCGCGCTATCATGGACCTTACCGCATTCTCGAACAAGCTTCTGCCGTCAATTACGTAGTAGAGCCCTTGAACCCATCTCCAGATCATCGCCGCCGTGGCCGAGAAACTACATGTCGACCGCCTCAGCAGTATTATGATCCCCCTACCCTCTCCTCACCATGCGTCGCCAGGATGGCTCCTTTACCGCCGGGGGGTATTGTAGTAATCCTGATCGCCATCATCTCGCGCGCCAACCCGAAGATGTAGACGAAGTGGAGCCGGAGCCTTGTTGGCACTGTACTGTTCGTTCGAACGCTACCCCCGTCGCTTTGGTTTGCGGACGTTGCCTACGGTCTTGGTGCTCCAATAAACACTTTACATGCTATTTAGACGACGTTGTTATTTTTGGCCGAACGTTTACTGAACATAACATTTTAGATCGCCTGCAGAAGGCTGGCCTTGTCCTGAATTCTAAGAAGTGCCGTTTTGGCGAACGTCAAGCGCTGGTACTCGGACATCTCGTCGACCGCGATTGAGTTCGGCCAGATCCACAGAAGACTGCAGCAGTTGCAGCATTTGAAAGACCCCAGAATCAAAAGGAGCTCCGCAGTTTTCTGGGGTGTGCTCCTACTTTCGACGATTCATCGCAAGGTTTGCCGACGTCGCTTACCCTCTGACGTCCCTTCTAGAAAAGGACGTCCCTTTCGACTGGACCTCAGATTGTGATGCGTCTTTCCACCAGCTAAAGTTTTTGCTTACGTCACATCCCATACTACGGCACTTCAACCCCTCGCCTCCGACGGAAGTTCACACTGAAGCAAGTGGGATTGGTGTTGGCGCTGTGCTCGTGCAACGTTCGCCAACCGGTGAGCATCGAGGGACCGTGGCGCGCCGCGCATTCGAAGGCCGAGCCACTTCCCAATGCTCCCTGCGCGCTGCCTGTTTCCCTCTCCCCGCTCGTTCGGGGATAACCGGTCCCGCACGAGGTGGCTATAAAAGAAGGCATGCGCCGCCGTCTCGCTCTCTTCGCTCCCCCTCTTCGTTCCTGCTTCGCTCCTGGCGCTTCTCCGCGGAAGAAGACCCGCAGGCTGCAGCCCCCCGGACGACAACCCCGCACCGCCTTGGACGACCCCCTGTGAGATTAAAGATGTTTGTTACACGGCCCGCTGTGTATTTGTTGTGCGCATCCCTCGGGCAGAGGAAGCGCCCACAACTGGCACCCACTGGGGCTGAATTAGCACCCATGTGGACGATTTCTCTGCCAACGTGGCAGCGCACGGCAACACGACGGGCCGGTTCTTTGTATGTTAGGTGCGACGCCATTTTGAGTTTAGGGCTATCGTGTGTGCAGATGACGCGGTGTGTAGTATAGTAGTGTTTGTACAGTGTTTTAATTTTGTTTTGGATTATGTGTGTGTTTTTGAGTGTCGGGCGGTTTGTGTTTTAATTTGTTTTTGTGCATATGTTAGTTTTATGAAGTGTTTAGCCTTTTTGAATAGCCTCCTGACGCGGGCTAGGTGGTAGTCGTGGCGTGCAGCAGTTCTGCGGCTCTGGGCCGGCCTTAGTTGTTGAGTGCAATGCCTCCGAGAAAAGACGTGCCAGATAGGGCCGCCGCTTCGGACGCACTGGCGTCCGGAAATGAGGTGAGGGACGTGGTAGAGTCTGCGCAGGTTACCGATGCGGCCGCCCTAATGAGGCAGATGAACGAAGTGTTGTCGGTGTTCACCCGTCAGCTCGGTTCGGTGACTAGCGCCAACCAAGCCACAGCTGCGGCGACAGTCTCGCGTCCGCGGATAAATGTAGAGGTTCCCTCCTTTTCCGGCTACACGGACGTGAAGTGAGTCATCGAGTTCTTGCAAGAACTCGAGGATTATCAGACGGCACTGGGTTCCCCAGATGACGTGGTGCTAGCGCAGGTAATCCCCGCGGCACTTGTTGAGAGCGCGGCGCGGTGGAGACGCTGCCAGCCGGCCTTCTAGTCGATGGCAGACTTCACAGATCGCTTCCGCGCCGAGTTCTTGCCGCCCGAGTACGAACGCCGGATGCTTAAGGAGCTAGAGTTGCGCGCACAGCACCCAGAGGAGAGCCTCCTCGAGTATGTACGCGCGATGCAGGAGCTCTACAAGAGGGCACATCCCACGGCAACCAATCTAGAACAGGTCACGCGCGTAATGAGGCAATGCCATCCACGCTTCAAGCCGTATTTGCGGGGACGTGGTTTTGCAAACCTCGAGGCCCTAACACAGGAAGCGAAGGTAGTGCAGGCTGATTTACTCGCTGAATTGCGCTACCAGCCACCCCCCAGGCCAGCCGAATCGCTAGAGCCGCGATGCGCCTGGGCCGGAGGCCAAGACTCCGCGCCGCGCACCAGTGGCGCGGACGTAATGACGGTAGGGCAGGAAAGGCCAGCGGAAGGCTCCACGATTCCTCGCGCTCTTGACCGATAGCGAACACCGCTAGTTTGCGCCTCCCCGACCTGAACAAGCCATTTGTCTTGCAGACAGATGCTAGTGATGCCGGTGTAGGAGCGTTTTGTTGCAGGAACATGGGGGCAAGCTGCGCCCTGTCGCGTTCGCTAGCCGCACGAATGCCTGGCGATAATGTTCGCATTGTCAAAGTTCGACATGTACCTAGACCGAGCGGTTTTCACCGTGCAGACAGATCACCAGGCGCTTTCGTGGTTAAAGAGGCTGAAAAACCCCGCAGGCAGACTCGCGAGATGGGCGCTGACGCTGCAACGTTACGCGTACGCCATTGAGTACCGCCGGGGCAGCATGAATAGGGTGGCGGATGCTTTATCGCGCGCACCGTTGAAGGCTGGCAGAAGCCCAGAAGAGGCGCAGACCAGCCTTGCTGAAAGCGGCGTCACCACTACTGGAGAGGAGGAGAGGGCGGACGCGAGTGTCGCGTCCTGCGTAGTAAAAGAGAGAACGGAGGCGGACAGAGTTGCCGCGCTGTGCTGCGAGAGAGAGAAGGCGCAACAGCTGGTGGCGGCGACTACTCGCCTGCCAAGAGCGAGGCAGAGAGAAATCTGTCTTGGGGAGTAGCGGTCAGTAGCGAAGAGCTAATTGAGGCCCAGAAAGCAGATGGTCTATGCCAGAGGGTGCTGACAGAGCTTGAGAGTAATGCAGCTTGCACCGGGAACGCTGAGGGCAAGTACGACGCGTATCTGCTGGGCGATGATGGCTTACTGCTCCGCTACATCCCCCAACTTGACGAGGAAGAGGCGGTTGCACCCCCCTTCCGAGTCGTGGTCCCGAGGAAATTGTGGAAACGATTCCTCCAGTACTTCCATGACTCAGCGCTGGCAGGCCATGGCAGCGGCAGTAAGACTTATGACAAGTTATGCCGTGTCGCGACCTGGCCAAGTATGAGAAAGGATGTGCTGGGTTACGCCCGTACATGTTCTGTTTGCCAGGTAGCCAAGCCTCGGGCGGGGAAACCCGCTGGCATGATGAAGCCGGTAGTTAGCAACTATCCGTGGCAAGTGGTCGCGTGCGATATCATGGGACCCCTCCCTTGCTCCGCGCGCGGACACCAATATATCCTGGTAATAACGGACCACTATTCCAAGTGGGTTGAGGTTTTCCCCCTTAGGAAGCTTGTGTCAGAATGAATTCGGGAGAAACTGTTGGAGACATTCACTCGTTTCGGTTTCCCTTCAGACCTAATTACAGACAATGCCTCGTGTTTCACAAGCAAAGTCTTTGTTGATTCCTGTCGGGCGCCTCAAATCCGCCACAGGAAAACGAGTCCCTACCACGCTCAGAGCAACATAACCGAGAGAGTGAATCGGAATGTTAAGAGTATGCTGGTCGCGACGACCGAGCAGCACAGAGATTGGGACGCACGGCTGTCGAACTGGCTTTTACCACTAGAACAACCGTGAACAGGTCGGTGGGTATGACACCTGCTTACTTGAATTTTGAGAAAGAGATCGCTTTTCCGCTAGAGAACGCCCTACTTGACGCGGCGGGGCCCGCGCCCCCTCCGCTTACGCAGTACGCGGCAAAGCTCCTCGAGCGCCTTGAGGCAGCGCAGCGCGCGGCTCGTGAAATCCTCGATGTCGCGCGCATGGAGCAAGCGGATCAGTACAACAAAGGTCGTCGTCACGTCGTTTTCAACACGGGCGACTTGGTACTGAAAAGAACGCACCCGCTTAGTAACGCAGCGCGTGGTTTCGCCGCGTCGCTAGCGCACAAGTGGGTTGGACCGTTCGAAGTTACCGCACGGACTACGCCACTCACCTACCAGCTGCGGTTGTTGGCGAGCGGTGAAATCGCTGGTCCGGTGCACGTCGCAGACTTGAAAGCTTACCACCTTCGCAAGGACGATAAATGCGAAGCGGGGTAAGCTCAAAGCGATGCCGCGATCTCCCCCAAAGTAAGGCGTACAGGTAGCAACCCGGTTCGCAACCGACGCTATAACCTAAGGCCAAGGTAGTGCACTACTTTGGCTAACGTCTTTACTTCTTTCAGAATGCATTCTGATAAGATTTTGCAGCAGCCAGATGAACCACCGTCGCTGGGGCGGGAAACCGCACCCAGCGCATGGTTCAAGGAGGGGCCACTTAAACAAGGGGTACCCCCTAGTTTGTAGCGGTTTGTGGCCCATCATTGTGACCAGCGCGGCCATGCTGGCCGTCTTCAACGAGTCTGGATTGGAGCCCGCTGCCCAGGCCTGGAGTACGGGCCTCAGGAAGCCAGGTGTGCCCGGGGCGGAAACGCCTGCTGCAATGTGCATCCAGTACGGCGCCACGTGGAAAGGGGTCAACGATGTAGAGTAGCAGCTCAGGGCCGCTGCCAGGCGTATCCGTGGCCGCGCCCAGCTGCGCTGTGACCCCGAGGATGTGGCCGCTGCCGGAGAGGGACCAGCTGGAACAGTACCGTCATGCCTCCTGCTTCTCCCGTCCCACGGACCAGCTGAGATGGCATCCCGCCAAAGCCAG
>JAJIZL010000496.1:19517-50191 GCA_023969395.1 Amblyomma maculatum | reverse complement strand
GACAACCCCGCACCGCCTTGGACGACCCCCTGTGAGATTAAAGATGTTTGTTGCATGGCCCGCTGTGTATTTATCGTGCGCATCCCTCGGGCAGAGGAATCGCCCACAGCATGTAATTGCGTATGCAAGCCGTTTCCTCAGCAAACCTGAGCGCAACTACACTGTTACGGAGCAAGAGTGTCTCAATGTAGTTTTCGCTGTTCAGTGGTTTCAGTGCTACCTATATGAACGCCATTTCATGATTATGACGAACCATCATGCCCTCTGTTGGCTCGTCAACCTTCGTGATCCACCTGGTCGTCTGGCACACTGGGCCCTTCGTCTGCAAGAATACGACTTCACTGTCTCGTACAAGACTGGCCGCAAACATGCCGATGCAGACTACCTATCACGTCTCCCCCTTCCCACGAACGAATGTGACTCTGCTGACTTCGATCATTACATCTCCTCTGTTGTTCCCGAGTTTCCTGACGCCTGGGCTCTGCGGACTGCGCAAGAGACCGACATAAGAATCGAGCCACTGCTTGCGGCGGCGCGGGATTCCACAGCTACCAGCCCATTCTGTCTCCGGGATAGCCTTCTGTACAAAAAGGCTTATTCCAGCACCGGCACGAATTTTCTACTTTTGGTTCCCGAGAGTTACCGCTCGTGCACCCTGCGTGCCATACATGACGACCCCACTTCCGGTCACCTGGACTCTGCACGAACCCTCCACCGGGCCCACGACCGGTTTTATTGGCCGAAGCTGCGCCAGACGACTGAGCGATATGTGGCGAGCTGCACTGAGTGCCAACGGCACAAACGGCCTACGTCCACGCCACAGGGCCTGCTGCATCCTGTGCCTCCACCACATGGTGCATTTGAGAAAGTTGGAATCGACCTTATGGGTCCCTTCCCGAAATCCTCCGATGGAAATCGCTGGATAGTGGTTTGTGCCGACTATCTCACCCGCTACTGCGAAACGGACGCTCTTCCTTCAGCCACCGCTCACCACGTGTCCATGTTCTTGCTCCGTTCAGTCATCCTGCGCCATGGACCTCGGCGAGTGATCATCAGTGATCGAGGTCGGCAGTTTACGGCAGATGTTGTGGAAGAGCTTCTCCGTTTGTGCTCGTCACATTTTCGACACTCCACACCATACCATCCTCAACCAACGGTATGACGGAGCACACCAACCGCACAGTCGTCAACATGCTCTCTATGTACATTGCATCAGACCACAAGAACTGGGATACAATACTGCCGTTTATAACGTTCGCCTTCAACACTGCAACACATGAGATGACCGGCTACAGCCCGTATTTTCTTCTCTATGTCCGTGATCCTCGGTATTCCCTCGACACCATTCTTCCCTATTCCGTCCATGACGAACCTTGCATCGCCGAAACTCTTTATCGGGCCGAAAAAGCTCGCCGTCTCGCCCGTTTGTGGATTCTGGCTTCGCAAGACCGTTCCAAAGCTCGGTATGACAGACAGCATCGCCGTGTTTCTTATGCACCTGGAGACTTAGTCTGGCTTTGGCGACCTCTCCGGAAACGTGGTTTAGCCCAGAAAGTGTTGGCGCATTACGCTGGCCCTTACGTTGTCCTCGACTGCATCAGTGACCTGAATTACGAAATCGCACGCATGACAGCATCTGGTCGTCGCTCAGCTACAACAGAACTCGCTCATATCGCCCGGACGAAACCGTGCCAATCCCGTGGGAATGACTAACTCCCTCGCCCAGGGGGGCTTCGGCTGCCCCGGGGAGAAATGTATCAATCCTGAGGAAGAGGAAAAACACATAGAAGAAGAAAGGGAAAAGGACGTTGAGAAAGGCGAGGAGACTCGTGCCCGTGCCGGACTCGCAGCCATTCCCAGCTGAGTTCTCTGCCCCCTCGATCTGTGCAGCGCTCCGACGTCAAACCCCCGTCGTAACAATATGTCTCTTTGTCGCTTTATTCAGTCACCGGTAATATACGCAGAACCGAAGTTACCCGCCTTTTTTCACCAGCACCAGAGGTTCAGCCCATGTGCTGTTGGAACACTGCATGACGTCGTTTAGCATTTCACGCACTTGTTCCTGTATCGTCTCTTTAAAGGAAACCCGCCTTCCACAATAATTGTGTGTTTTGCGGCAATCTGGAGAACCCTGGATGCCGGAGCAAAACAATCGCTGTAGCAATGTAAAAGTTCGAGTAGATCGCGCATCTGAGATAACTCAAGTGTTTTACCTATGTTAAGTTGAAAGGCCTGTTTTTCTTGTGGTCCGGATAACATGTCTTGTTCAGGAAGCGCAACAGTCTCGTGAACGTCGCTAATTGCTTCCATATAAGCTATAACTGTCCCTTTCGTCAGGTGTTGCGACTCGTTCCTAAAGTTGCTCACTATGACGTTGGCCCACCCTTCGTTAACATTTCCTATCTCCGGCAACGCCGATTCCCCTCGTAAGCAGCATTTTAACAATACATTCTGACACCTTCACCCCAAACAGATGTCTCCGCTCCAACAGCAGAAAGACTGTCGACAGCGGCGACAAATTTACATGTTCGGAGTCTCCTGTGAGCACTGCTCGGTTTTCTGTGTGAGGTCTTGGCGATACAGAACGTGTCCGGGGTGTCAGTTTGTTCTTCCCCACGTCTATCACTGCTCTATACTCGGGAAGAAAGTTCATTCACAAAATAACATCTTTAGACCAATGCTCTAAGATCACCAATTTCGCGGGGATGTCTCACCATGCATTTTGATGTGGGCGGTGCATTTTCCCTTAGAGGATGCCAGGTGGATTCCGGAAGGTCGTAATAGAGGGTCATCCCACGGGTTGTCACTTTTATAATTTGGCGATAATATTAAGGCGAAAGCATTTATGGCTCATCGTTGTCGTCAGAAAAAGTGTCACGCTTTTGTGGCACTCTGATTGACTGAGGTGGAGATGACGTCATAGAGGTCTCGACCAATCACAGGGCACTATCGTTTGGCAGGCGCTTCCAACTCGGGCCTCTCCTTTCACATGGGAGAATGATATCATAATCAGCCTTCCAAGACTCTTACATTCACTTTATCCCTAGGCCACGCAGACACGATCATACGGCTTGGTTAAAGCGGGGCTTAATATTGTCACGTCTCGGTAGAACGCCAAGTAGGGTCTAGCGGTAGATGGTTTGAATGGTCGACCAGAACGAGTCTTGTGTTCAAGCTTCTTTCTCTTCCAGGCTTGCGCTTGTCGTCTCGGATGTCATCTTTTGCGTCGTCTTCTATGCGTCAATATGTTGTCTGGTTGCTTACGCTATCGCGTCATACCGATCCAGGCGTCCGTGTGGCACCTTTCATTTGGCGCTTCCTCGAACGCGGCATCATACAGCCTATAGAAGCAGATGCAGTAAAACGAGGAATCAGTGAAGTTTCATACAAAGGTTTTCGCCTTATCGCACTTTAGTGGTCCGAAGTGGCAAGCACTTTTTTTCCACTAAATGCCGAATAATCACCTCTGGTGTCAACGAGCGCGGACACCTCGTGACAGTCGATTACTATTTTAACGTTACTGGAAACTCCAAAGCCGTTTGTGTTCCCAATATGCAAACTTTCGTTACGCGACGTTGTAACTTACATGGGGGCTCTTTCTTTCGGCCGACCTCGGCAGAATGACCTCCAGGCGTCGCCGTACTCATTTTTTCCGACCAGGAGGAGGGAACAGGCTCTGAAGGCGAGACCTGCGTTGAGGGGAAGCTTGGCGACGTGGTGACGGTGAGTGCGATGGATGTGGAGCTTGCACAGGCAATGGACGACTTCGAAGGTACTACTGGATATCATTCGGTGGTTCGTCGTAACAGGGGCGCAGACCACGGCGATTGAATACTCGAAGGCCGAGTTCTTGATACAAACAGCGACGATACATGTGGTCCGGCTCACCACGGTGGGAACTCAATGGCCGCCTGTCAGCGGTTCATCAGTTAATTCGCCCTCGCGGCTCTGGGGGTGCTCATACTCCGGCATGAATTCGCGGGGTCGAGGGTCGAGATCCTCAGCACGTGGGCACTGGGGAGGGGCGGGAGGCGGCGGTTTTGTGTCTAGAACAACAGCTGGTACTACTTCTGAAGGGATTGCGTTTTGCACTTCTTCCCAAAACGGCTGTAGCAATGGTATCTTGAGAACTTTTCTCAGGAGCTGGGAAAATCTATTGAGCTCTGCTCGCATGGCTTCGTGGACATTGGCGAGGCTAAACCTCTTAGTCCAGATGAGGTAAGGCTCGAAAAGTCCGGGAAGTTGCCCAATCGCTGATAGTGGTTGTTCCTTGTGGCTAACGCGCGCTCGATTGTTGTCGCTTCGGTTACAAAAATGACTAATGTAGTCGGTGGATTCCGTATAAATCACCCAAGTATCACATTACGTAGGCCTCGCGTCAAGGCGCGTACCTTTTTCTCGTCTGTAGACGTGGGGTTTGCGCGGGCGCTTAAGCACAGAACGTCCTCGACGAAGCTTCTCATGCTCTCCGCTTGGCACTGAAGACGAGTTTGTAGCAGCTCTTCCACAAGCTGTCGGTGCTGGTTCACGAACGTGGAACCGATTCGCTCTTGCACGTCCTCCAAGATGTCAGCAAAGCCTCGTGGTTCTCGAATCAGTACTTCGCTGGTGCCTCCAGTAAGAAGTAGATGTTCTGCAGGCATTGATCAGGTGTCCAGCCGTTGTGGCCAGCAACCCATTCATAATACTGGACCCAGTCTTCAACGTCATCCAGGCCATCGCTGCGGAACCAGGCCACAGGTCTTGGAGTCACAGGCACGTAGACTACCTGTGTCGCAGACGCGTTGTCAGTCTTTTGAGACTGGGAGGCCATGGTTACGTTAGCCCAAGCCACCTTCCACTCGGCGAGGAATCCAAATTCCGGCCCTTGGCCTTGCTGACGTCGGTCACCGCGGATCTCAGGTGCTGCTGCGGACTCCAAGAAGATCCCGTGGCCATGAGTTAATACTGGGCTCGAAATACGTGTTAAGGTGCACTGAATGAGGCTCTTTACCCAGCCCCTCCACTAATGTCATGTCCGGACACACGGGAACCGTACGGCAGCAGAGACCTCAGGTTAACTGGGCAGTAGGAAGATCCAGTGCAACAGCAGTGAAACCAGCATGCGTGCAAGTCGCAGCAGCGTCTTCTTAGTCGAAGCGATCGCGCCTCGTCTTTTACGGGCGCTACATCAATTATCGCTGAATCATTTGGGCGCGTTGATGAGTAATCGCCCAGAATGACGAAACAGTATGATACAACATGAAGTATAGGAGCTTAAAATTAATAAATCTTTATTTGAAGAAGTCGGAAACAAATATTCATTTCTGTACAACCATAGGGATGGATGAAATTCCATTTAACCTTAATAATGAGCTTTGTACAAGAATCAAGGACACATTTTTTAAGGCATTGGAATCACTAATAAAAAATGAAGAAATTCCTGACAGCTGGCGACTAAGTAGGACGCATGTATTCTATAAAGGAAAAGGGAATAGGAGAACATTAAATCATTCAGACCGATGATAATAACGTCCGTTACGTACCGGCTGGCAATTCAGGCAGTGAAATCAAAATGCAGGCATCGATAGAAAATTATAATGTACTGAGCGAACTGCAGAACTGGTTGAGAACTGGTAGAAGTCTAGATTATATCATTTTCATAATAACCCTATGTACAGAAATAGCCAGGCCAGAAAGCAGACCGCTGCTTTTAGCCTTTCTGGACACAAGCGGTGCATACGACACCATAAATAGGGAACTTCTGTGGAACATCAACGAATCTCAAGGCATCGTAAAGAAATAATTGAATTACTAAAGGAAATATACAGAGAGAATAAAGTTGAGATTGTATGAGAGAGGTTAAGAAGTAGGCCTACTGTCGAGGTATCCCAATGACTAAGGCAAGGATGTCCGCTATTACCGCTGTTGTTTATGATTTATATGAAGAATATGAAACCGAGTCTGCAAGAAAGCAACCTTGGTTTTAATCTTTCATTTAAGCTAGGTGGAACGGATGCAGAACAAACGCTTCCAGGATTAACGTACGTGGACGACATTGTTCTAATAGCCAGTAGCCAGGAAATTTTACAAGCATTGGTTAATTAAATAAAAATTAGTTATGTCATGCTCCTAAAGGAGTAGGCTCCAGCGTACAAGTCATACAGATGGGTCTCGCAGATTTGCCAAAAAGCGCAAACTATGATGATCCATGACGACGACACGACCGCAAGGCATTTCTTTTCCTCCGTATTCGTTTTGGCATGAGAAAGCGTGAGATTTGTGATTCACGTCCTCAACTCATTGTCACTATAGACAAGGTATGGCTAGAGGGCGATGTACCAGAGAGCTGGAATTGGCTATTGTGATTCCTATTCCAAAGCCGGGGAAAAGCCAACAGACCTTAGCAACCTTCGAGCTATATCCTTAACGCCAACAATTTGCAAGCTTGCAGAGAAAATGCTCGCCACATGGATCTCGTGGTGGCTTGAACACCACGGTTTCTACCAGTCAGCCCAAATTGGCTTTCGACCATCTATAGGCACAGATCTATAGGCACGAGTTGGCTGTCTTGGCATCCTCAGTATTATCCAAACGAAGCCGCAATGTACGCACCGTTTTGGCCATGGATGTCGAAAAGGCTTATGATAATATCAGTCATGCTGCCATCCTGGATTCCATTTACATGCTCCATTTACCACTTAGAGTATGAATATTGTAAAATCTTTCTTTGAAGGTAAACAATTTGCAATACGCCTCAATGGCGATGCCATAGGATCATTTGTACTTCGCGGCGTATTCCGGGGATTAGTGTAGTCGCCAACAATATTTAATATCACATTTATCTCCCTTCCATGGCGGTTACATAAAATTTATGATGCTAAATTCTTAACATACGCTGATGACATCACGGCGTGGAGCACACACAGCGACCAACTGACTCAATCCGCTGCCTTGCAATCAGCTTTAGATATTACGTCTACATATGCTTCTCCCATTGAGCTTGAACTTTGTGCCAGTAAACCTACGTTCATATCAGTCGCCAACCCCTGGGGGCGCCGTAAACTAGCTGCAACATCTATTCGTCTGCATCTGTCCGGAACCCCACTTCAGGAAAGTTCAACTGTAAAAATATTGAGTTTAACAATTCATTAGTCAGGAACTGGAACTTCATGCCTGTCTTGCGCTAAAAAACAGGCGTTACAGACTCTGCGTCTGATCAGACGCATTGCTCCAAAAACGGGTGGCGCCCGCTCAGATGTTGCACCACAATTGGTGAGGGCAGTTGTGCGACCGCGCCTTGTTCATCAATTCCAATTTCATCATTTGAGAAGAGCACAATGGGATCGCATTGAAGCTATAAATCGAGAGGCGATGAGAGTGATCACCGGCCTTCCTTGCATCACACGAATCGTGGCGCTTCAAGAAAACGCACAGCTGAACACAATAGATGAACTGGTGCAGCAACGACGTGATGCCCGCAGGCTTAAGGCCACCCTCTCTCACGCAACGTGCGCTATGAAGGCTTATGCTTCGCCACATTCAATTCTAC
Organism: Amblyomma maculatum; assembly: GCA_023969395.1. NCBI lineage: Eukaryota > Metazoa > Arthropoda > Arachnida > Ixodida > Ixodidae > Amblyomma > Amblyomma maculatum. Next base: position 42,660 of record JAJIZL010000496.1, on the reverse strand, counting down.
CACCGCCTCAGCCAGTTCTTCCTCCTTGGCGTTTTGCACAGCTGAGTGCAAAACGCTAAGGAGGATTTACGACGATCGAGAACACAGGAATCGGCGGCGTCACTTCGCGACCGAATTATGGAACCAGGCACACGCTTTCCGCAAGGTTCCATCGCAATTTACGTCGACGCAAGCATCGAGGCCTGCGAAGTGACAACTGCAGTTTACTGCCCTAGCAAGTCTTCAGTGAACAAGACATCTACATTTCAATTACCGGAACCTCCATCTTTTGTCCGGAACTGCTTGCTGTGCAGAGGCGCTTCGCGCCGAGACTGCCATTCCCATGCTTCCCGCGGCCCGCATTGCCATACCAACTGATGCCCTCCAGGGGACGAAGCTGCTTTGACGCGTCAGTTGCAACACAGATATCTTCCAAAACATACACGGTTTAGCGGCACGCATACCGCAGCCAATTCGTATTGAATGGATCCGCGTAACCTTCTCAAAGCCAAGTGGATGCTGCGACCCGCCTTTTCCCCTCAACCTCGTCAATGCCAAACAAGATAAATTTGGATAATGGTAACCCTACATTTAACAAGCAAAGAGCACCTACGACGCCGTACACGTGCTCTCAGACCTCCGTGTACGGTAAGCCTCCCTCGCGGTCTATAACCCGTGCAGAGGAGGTGGCACTTCAGAGTATTCGAGTTGATTGGCCCTGACACCGGCAGTGATTCGAAAGTGACCTCAATTTCGAGATTTGTATCCCAACCCTGGGGGCCCCGTCTGCAAGTCGAGAGATACAGAGAACGATATTCACCACCTGCTGTGGAAATGTCCAGCGCTGAAGCCGACGCGTATCCAAAACTTAAACGCAGGGACCGCATCATCGTTCACTCTTCGATTTCATTACATCAGCCAACCTTTTGTCATCTATTTGATGATACCCTTCATCCTTCATAACATTCTTTTTTATTGCCTGAGCCAATGAAATCACAAAAAAGAGCGTCGCTAACATAGGCTATTACTCTTTCAATCTTTCAATCCTATCTTAACACTGGACTAGGACGGTGCTAAGACCGCAACTACTCGTGTCGGTGTGTACATCGGTGTCAGCCTCTTCGTCGAAGTGCGCCAGAACGAGTGAAGTTTGAAAGCGCTCGGGAAGCAAAAACAAAGCTGTGTGCTGTTCAGGATAACGCGGGTAAAATGAGGTGTTCTTCCTCGTGAGGCCCTTCAGCTGTTCCGCAATTTGAGAAAAGTGAGCAACGAACCTCTAATAGTACGCACAGAGGCCCAGAAAACGCTAAACAGCTTTCTTATTATTGAAACGGGAAACGGCGACGGAGACGGTCTTACCAGGGTCCGACTGCCCCCCGTCAGCCCTCACAACATGACCCAGAAATGTGAGTACAGAATAGCCGAAGTGGCATTTCTGGGGTTTGAGCGCGAGGTCAGCCGAATGGAGGGCTTCAAGACAGCTCGAAGGCGTTGAAGGTGTTGAAGGTATTGGTCAAACGTTTCTGTAAAATATGACGAGGTCATCCAGGTACATAAGGCAACTCTGCCACTGGTTGTCTTGTGTACCTGGATTACACCATCCTCACGAGCCTCATCCGTTGGAATGTAGCGGGGGCAGATCAAAAGCCAAATGACGGCACTTTACATTTATATAGGCCATCCGGAAAAACAAAGGCAGTTTTTTCGCGGTCTCTTTCGTCCCCTTCGATTTGTCAATACCCGCTCTTCAAATGAATAGATAAAAGCCCTCAGGACGTCAGAATCTCTCCAGTGAATCATCGATGTGGGGCAACGGGCAAACGTCTTCTCGGTCATATTGTGCATTTCCGATAGCCGACACAAACTTGGAGAGTGCCGTCTTTCTTTAAAAGGATGACTGGGAAGGCCACCGTCTCTGGAAAGGTTGTATAACACCATCATTAAGCACCTTCTGAGCTTGAGTTTGGATAACTTCCCGTTTTATTGCGTAAGCAATACTATGCCAGGTTTGAGCCCGTCGCGTAAACCCGGCCGGTAGCCACGTTTGACCTCTAGAGCGACCGCAGGGTGCCCCTCTTCAAGCCGTCGGGTAAACCCGGTCGGCAGCCACGCCGCGCCGCAGAAGAAGCTATGTCGGCTTTGCTTACGCAACCTACCGGGTTTAACTAAAGCTAAACCCCAGCTAATTGTTTGGCACACACACAATAAGGCTCCTCTCGTATAGGGCGAGCATCGTGATAAGTAATGAGGCAATTCTGCGTGATGGGCCTTTGGACGAACTTTCGATGACGAAGCAAAGCAGTGGTTGAATTCCAGCCACATTTGCTCTAAAGCCCAGCGTTCCTTCTTCGACAAATGGCAAATAATGTCGACGTTGCCAAGAGATCCCTCTTCAGTTTAGACTGTCATGGATGCAAAACAGACCAGATCGTGCGCAGTACGTTCGGCGAAAACGATAGCAGTTCTCGGAACAAGTGCCGGTGCCCATTAGAAACATTGGTGACAAAGATTGCAGTCTGGCCATTGTGAAGCGACAGTAAACTGCAAGCAGCGCAGATGCGTTGAGCTAGCAGAAGTGAATGGTTCGCCTCTGCTACAGCGTCGCCAACACGAAAATCGACGCAGATAACTTCAGATCACTGCCTCGTAGCGGCAACGAGACGCTCTCAACGGAAATGCAAAGTGCTGCATTTCGAGGACTGCTACTGTCATGTTCGACTGATTGTCCCATCAGAAACACGACGATTCTATTCCGCAGGTTGACAGCTGCACCGTACTCTCGCAGAAAGTCAACGCTCAGGGTAAGGTCACGGGAGTGAACGCTCAAAACGGCGCAACTAACGAGGAACATAGATGACCGCCGCCAATTTGATATTGCATACCAGGCAAAGCAGTAAGCGCTTTTCTCAAAACAGTCGCCATGCGGCCGCTCAAAATCGAATGGTCGACACCGATGTCCACTGATGCATTGACGGTAGTACGACCGTCTAAAATAAACGGAATTATCCAACGAAACGTTTTTGGCCTACTTATGCGACGATACCAGCAGCTCTTGGTCGGATCGAAGCGGTGACAACTAGAGGTCTTCAAGGCAGCGACTACCAGCAACCTCGCCCCCTAAAGATCGCTGGTTTCAGTTTTCCAGACGAGGGTTTGACGGGCGGCCCTTTCTCGTCTTGCGAGGGACCGTGGGTGGATGGCGTTGAGTGCCTTGGTGACGGGGATCAGTACTGACGCAGCGAACTGGATCAAAATGCGGCCCCGCCAAATACTCTTCAATACCTCGGGGTCGTTGGCCAAATCGGGGAGGATGCAAGTCGGTGCGGAAGCCTCGAAGACCGACGCGTCGACACGGACAATCACGGTAGAGATGGTCGGGTTCTCCACAGAGGAATTATAGCAGACGGCGGCCAGGCGTGCGCCAAATATCGGCGTTTTGTCGGAGCAGACGACGATCGTCGAAATACTGCACTGGTTTCACCGAGAGTAGCGGAACTGCTGGCGGTGCGATAACAGACGGAGAAGGGAGAGCCTGATGCTGCAGAGGTTCTGCATATGTGGGACGGGTGTCAGTCCCCGGTAGTGATGGTGGGTCTTTGATCAGCTACATAAAAAAGACGGTCCCTTGTCTAAATCGTAGCTTACAGGAAACGCAAAAGATTGGGAGCCTCACCAGGCAGGCATATAAATTAGCCGTACGTTTGCAGCACAACGGATGCGGCGGATCGAATTCTTGCACTTGGAATTCATAACCCTCACTGAAGACACAGAAACCCATCTCACGTCACCCTCACATCTAACTAGAGAATCCTTCTACGAAAACTGAACATTGGCTTTTAATTAGTATTGGATGACAAAGTCTGGATATCTAAAGAGAGACACGCATTTCTTCAAATACACCCTATCCCCAGGGACACGCCCCATGTATACCAGGCTGACAGGGCTCGAACACATGCACTCCTGTGCAGTGTTCCAGGCACACGATACTGGCACGTCGTGGCAGTATCCAGGCAACGACGCCTTCGTGGTAGCGGCAGTCGATTATCAAAGCACCCCGATACTCTATGCGTCTAACTATATATGCATGTGTATACAGGCGCTTATGAGGAGGCCAAAGAAGCTGCCATATCTTTGGCAAGGAGGCTGTCAAAATTATTCATGACTCCAAATTTACTTACGAAACTTTGCTCGGAAAAGGATTTCTCGCGCCATATCGAAATTTCTTAGCTCATTACGCACTCGCCACGGCCCATCCTTCTCTCCCGGGAAACGCGGCGGCCCGCCAACATGCCCGAGGATTTGTGATTGGTCTACTAGACGACAGACCTTTATTTTTAGGGGCTTCTATAGATCTTGCGGCTACCTATCAAGAGATATCTCGGCATTACCGCTTAAGCAGGAGGTTCTTTTATTCAGGAGAGAATTCCGATTTGCACTTAAAGAAGCTACTCGGACGCAATTTCCAACTAAATCATTTATTAGCCCGTCAGTATACGCTCACGTATAGCCGGCGGTATATTGATCTGCTTGTAAACACTGCGGCCATTACGGCACACTGCTATATATTTTATGGGCTCCCTCAAGATCTCCCGGCTCAGGTATTGCGTGCCACTAATGCTCATTAGTGGGGGGCCCCATTAATCAGCTTCTTGTCAGACAACCAAGTCCAGGCTATCAAACAGGTCCTGGAAGTCGTCAGAGTTCAAGACCTCTTAACTCCTTAAAGGGAAGCTGAAACGGTTTTCAAATTGCATGAAATTCGGTGGTTGGAAAGATTGGGTTTTATTAATCATGTTAGTCATTTTTTTTCATTCTGTCGATAAGAAAAACTGAAATCGCTTGTTAAACATGCGCTGCTGTCACGCCCTCGTCGCTGTCGGGAGTGGCGGGGGCGGGGCGCTGAAAATGGGGTACCGGCAGATGTGAAGTCAATCTCGGAATTCCAGCCGCGCGTTTTGCACGCTTGCTTCGCTCCGTCTCGCTCCTTAGGGATCTACGGATCAGTGCAGTCTGCTGCTGATGCCGTTTGTTTTCTCCGGTTCTATCATTCTGTGCTGAAGGTTCCGCATGTTCAAAGATCTCGTGAGGTCAACCAGCAGATACGCAGCTGTTGCGCAGTGACGCTCCGCGCTGTTCGACGCCCTCTGACTGGTGAGCCTCTTTTGCTCAAAATAAACGTCGTTCAATGTTCGAATATCCTTTTCGTGTGTCATTGGAAAACAAGCATTCCTGTGAGTTCGTGAAGCAACTGGTGGCTATCAGCCCGGCTTTCCGTTGTGAGAACTTTGGTAGTCGAGGCGACATGGTGCTTTATAGTCTCCCAGAGGATAAGGAACTTTCGGCGCTTTTGGGCCTCGGTCATGAAAAGGAAAAAAAGCTTGCCTTTGGAATCAGCTGTGTTTTGCACTGATGATTTTCGTGCCGATGACAATAATGAAATCTTGGCAGCGATTGCGGCCACTTTGGATTCCAAATAAATCACCGCAACTCAAGTTCGGTGTCGTTCTATCATTGTTCCCGCACCTAATTAATACCGTTGTTGCACGGCTGGCTTCACCGTCGTTACGCTTAACCGAGAATACCCAATTCAAAACGCTATTCGCGGCTCACTGTTGTTACACAGCCCACCACCGTTCTTGGTTACGTCAGCAATTACCAATTAGGTAATTGAATCAGGAATTGGAATTAATGACCAGGGAGTGCACTCGTCCGGAGCTCCCGTCCGGTGCGCTCGCTGCCGGCACCTTTCCAGTAAGCTCGCTTCATCTGGCGCTGCAGGTGCTGCGAACATGTCTGTTTTCAGGATGCGGTTGAAGCCGGGCTATTTTCGGCGTTGCGTTGAACAGCACACAGCGAAAAGTAGCTGCAAAGATAGGACGGGCAGCAGCTGCAGCACGCGTGCGTTTGTCGTTGCGCATTTGGGCGACACTCGAAGGTTGTATAAACACGCTGTCGACTAGAATTGCATCATATACAATGCATAGTATTCCTTTTTTGCTACTGAAACGAGCTTTAGTGTGTAAATGGCAGTGGTTGAAGCAGGCCAACTTTTGCGCTTTCCGACTTGTGCAAATGTGCTGACTTTCCTTTTTGCTGTCGACGTGCTCGACGGTGCCATTCGTAGCGCCGTTTCTTTTTTTGTCTTTTTTTTTTTTGAACTGCCGGTTGCTCGAACACGTACGGTAAGTGTTCAAGGTGTTTTACATTGTTCGAATAAACAATAACGTTTTAAATCGAGCTCTCATGTCCCCTGAAGCAACACACACGCAGCAACACCGCAGGAGCCGGCCTGGCATGCTCTGATGGGCCGAGCCAATTACGTACAACAGCAGCGTTTCATATTTAACCAGCCAAAGGACGAGACACAGGGAAGAAGAGGACAGGACAAGGCTGGACTAGCAACTGAATGTTTTCTTCCGTTCAATAAACATTCAGTTGCTAGTCCAGCCTTGTCATGTACTCTTCTTCCCTGTGTCTCATCCTTTGGCTGGTTAAACCCTTACCAACTTGCCCAGTCGTCAACCTTGTTGAGCAGCGTTTGCTTGAAGGGCGGTCCCGCTGGTTTCTTGTAAAAACTGCCGTTTGCGCCCCTTTCTGTCATTTGTTAAGTATGATAGCCTTGTACAGCGGGAAAAAAAACAATAAAATGTCTCACATAACTCATTTTTTTGCGAAAAGCACTTCAGCTTACCTTTAACGTGGTTGAATACACACCCCATACATGAAATTCCTCGACCGAAACTAAATATTCGCCTCCTCCTCGTCCCTTTCTGCCGCACCGAATATAGATGCTCGATGTTGTACTTCATTGTGAGGAAGAATATGTGTAGCCTGGAGGAATACGTGTGAAAGAAAGTAGCCTGTGAGAGATCGTAAGGCTTTGGTGGTTTAATCTTTGTGCCCTTTGTCACTGTATATTTGTGTAAAATTTACTTTGAATATATGTCTATGTATGTGTCTTGTTATTTTTATTTTTGCCGTCGAGGGCAACTTTCTGTTTCCTCATTGTAACGTACCATGCCCTGCATATTGAACGTTTTTTTTTTTCTACATGTCTTTTATGTGTACATATATAATATTTTCCTTTAAAAACGTATTTTATTTTATTAGCTGATTTTAACGTTTCTATCAGATTAGCACTGACGTTATTCTGCGCATTGTACAGCCTTGGCTGAGCGCTTGCCTTGTGCACGAGGCTCGGATTGCCTTCACGTAAAAACTTTTTCAATTTTTGTCCGGGCCAACGCACATTCTTTTGATGTGAATAAAACAACTTGGCTTTCTTCAATCCAAAGCGACTACTTTAAATGTATTCCTTTCTTTGTTCTTTTTCTCTGATATGTGGCTTTCTGAAAGCTAGGGTAGACGCTGACAACTTCCAATAATATGAGTGAACTCAAAAAGCCTAAAGCAATCACACAATTCGACCCTAAAATAGTAAAATCTTAGCATCACATCCGGTATCACGTTTCTTGCCACATGATAAAAGAAGTTTGCGCACTGTGATGAAGCAAACACTTATCTCTGCCTTAAATGAGATTGAACAGACGCGGCATGGTACGTGTGAAACGTCCTATTTACAATAAGCTCTAATTATTTCCATATTGCAAATTTGGTGTATATTTTTTGCAGAGTACAGGAGATGAGGCAGTACTTGCTGCAAAAGTTCGAGACCACGTTGGTTTGCGAGCGTCATTTGCTGTAAGTTATGTGCATGTCCCTTACTACGAGCACGCAAATTTAAAACATGGCGCCGTGGGTACCCTGAACTCACTGGCCAAAATATGCAATAATATTTTGATGAGAGTTAAAAATGTTTGCCTCGTACAATACTGATCGAGCACACGAATCTCAAAGAAACGATAATTTATCATTTTAAGTAGGCAACGAAAAATGCATAACCCTCACTACACTGCCGTCTTGTGACCAAAAGCTTCGACTATCAGTATTATAGTATCTCACGGGACCACATCGCGTGAAAATGATTTTTTATGCAGTGTTATTTCTTCTTTCATGAGTGATCGGCATACTTTATTATAATTTACGCTTTCTTCACCACGTCATTCTGTAAAAAATAACTCTTCCTTCCAATCATCGATTAGTCACTTTTAGCTTTTTTTCACTAGATGGCATCAGGCTCTTATACTTTTTTTTTTTTTTTCAAAGCAGTAACAATGGTGCACTGAACTTTTCCATCAAGGAGGCGTACGCCTTGTACTGTAACAACATTGAGTTTTCAAACTGAACTTGAAGCTACCCCGTATTAAAAATGTTCAATTTCTGTTTGGGGGTAAGATGTATATTAGGTTTCGGAACAACACTTTTTGAGGCAAAATTAGGATCGCGCTGGCCGATCATGGCTTCCAGCATCGGTCTACATAAAAAGAGACGCATTCACTTATCTAAAACTTCTAGCTTAACATATCCAACGCCGTTCCTGACAAAACCGTAGTGAAATTTTTCGCTTTAGACAGCAAGCTTCCCGTTGCGTTGAAAAAAAGATTTCAAAAGAATGTAAAACTAAAAGTTCAGAATACAGCGTTTTGTCTCTTTAAGAAAATGATGGCAGGCGGGCGTCGCGATACCTTTAATACACCTAGAATTCCTGAGACTTAAATGGGATTGGGAGTTTAGGCTGGTGCTGCCGTATAAGAGTTCCTATACAAGGAAATGCATGCTTTCCGCGGACCACGCAAATTTCTTGTTGAGAGCAAGCACTTCATTTGAATAAACAAACAGCGTCGCAAAAGTTTCCTATTTTTCTGTGTATGAAGGCGCCTGTAGAGTAAAGTGCCAAGGCAGGTATACTCCCGACGTCATTTTATGCACGGTAGCCACGGAACGTCTCGGATGATTCCTCACTAGTTGTAAAAACTCTTCTCACTCTTCGTCAGTATCATTTACTATCTGGCCAGCAGACTTTAATACGGTAATAAGATAATATTACTCACAAAACAGAGTATCTGTAGAACTTAAGCATTTTAGGATACGTTTATTCCTGGATGTATTTGTATAATTCTTTTCTCGGGAAATCTGGATAGATGGCTTTAGTGCGTACAGCATCCACCAAAAGCCACGTGGCGCTGACAAATTGATAAATCATTGCAAAATTTTTAATTTCTATAACATGTCATTGATTTTATTGTTCTACGAATTTATTAGTGAAAGCCGCAAGAGGCGTTCCGAAAATTAGGTTTTATATAGAGGAAAGCGTCGAATTATTATGTTTACTCCGAATCTTTAGGCAGTTTATAGTTTTCTAAGTTTTCTAAGCTCAGTACATCTCAATCATAAGGCATGATGTTGGCTACTTCAAGCTTGCAGATGACGTAAACACATAGCTGCTGAGTATTAAAAAATCATAAAATCATAATCGAGGAGCCAGAATCCACAAAATAAAAAGTAAACTGTGTTCAGATTATGTTTGTTCAGAAATCATAAAGAAACCGCTGTGATAATATTAACACTGCATAATAATACAACACACTTCTATAAGGTATCGCAAAGTCTAGTATGAGACCCGCAAAACACACTTCATACTAACCGTGCTTTCAGGCGAATGCAGCACGTGTGTCGGAATGCACGTGCCAGGGCGTGAATAAAGAAGAAATTAAGAAAAGGAACATGAGGGTATTCTTTACGTCATTTGTAAAGGTAAGTCAACATGTCCGCATAGGTTTAAATGGTAAATTTTTGCATGCGCACTAAGCTTGCTCAACGCTGCTACTTTTGGGTACGCTAAATTGGTGGCTTGATTTGATGTATGAGGTTTAGGGTTCCAAAGCGAATCCAGCTACGAGAGATGCCGTAGTGGAGGGATCTGGAAGTATCAAGCACCTGGGTTCTTTAACGTGCACTTATATTGCACAGCGCACGGGGGTCTTGCTTTTCGCCTCCGTCGAAAAGCGGCCGCCGCGCCCATAATTCTATACCACATCCCTTGGTACAGAAGTCGAATGCTCTAACTGCGCTATCACGGCGGGTAATACGCTAAAATGAGGTGCGCCTCTGGTTCTCCACGCCCCTTTCATAAAGAGAGTAAGACATTCAGATATATACCTAATTCCAATATTTATTGTCAATCCTATGGCATCAGAAACAGTTGGTGGTTTTACATTGAGATTTGCATCAGTATTTTATTGGCGTTTTTCTTTCGGGTCTTCAAGCTGTTATAGATACTTCCTACCAATGGCACCTAGAGGTGCTAGCACGGATGCATTGAAGATGCATCAAAACAAGACTCCAAGCTGGGCTTGTTGGTTCATAGTTGCTAAAAAGATTTGCAGCGCTAAAAGACGACACAGAGAAAAAAGATGCACAGGATGGCGCTACATGTGCACCGTTCTGTGCACATGTAGCGCCGTCCTGTGCATCTTTTTTCTCTGTGTCGTCTTTTAGCGCTGCAAATCGTTTTAGTAAATGCATCGAAAACATAGATGTATACATTTCTTATTGGGTAATGCGACTTCTGGTACTAAGGAGTATGTGAGTGACGAGAATGTTTGTTTATATGGGGATTCTATCGCAATCGCATACAAACTTTATCGCATGATGAGGCATCTCATCTGACAATTATCCGAAAGCAGCTGCATTTACCTACGATGATTTCTTTGATATTACGCTCTAAATAACGTTTTAATCTAAGCCAATGCGTCACACACAACAAAATTTCTTTTGACGGTTAAGATGGAATGAAGTGATGTCGTTTCTGGAGGGTGGCGACGCGTAAATAGCTGCCCTAAATCTGGGGGTGGTCGCGTTGGATTCGATAGCTTTAAATGTCTCATCCAAAAATGCATTATCGAATACATATTTCTGCAAACTGGAAGTGACGTCCCCGTAAAATACTATATGTTTCTTAAGAGGCTATTTTTATGTTTCGGTGAACCTTCAATACTCTCGTATCGCCACCTCTAATACTTTGAGGAAAACGGCCATAGCTTTAATATTTACAGTTCTCGCGAGACAGCACCACTGCTCCCCACACTGTAAACATCAGTGCAAATAAAGCAAGTGTCATTTACCAGCTCAGAGGAGTAGTGTCTAGCTCGTCCTTGCGTGGGTCTGACCCATTCCTCGCGACAACAGCCGTCAATTAAATGACCCGAAAAGATGTATACTTTCTTGCAAATAGACATGCAGGGGTATGCAATACACATCCATACAAGAATGGTATAAAATGTTACTGTAAAAGCGTCAACAGTTTCTAATCGCGTCACACTGTCAATAAAAAACGTACAGGTGTCCCTGTATATTGTTAAATTCGACCGCTCCGTGAAATCGGGGGTGGAGGACTTCCGCAGGAATTAAGTAGATAGGTTACAGGTATAGGTCGTGTTTCTCGAGGTAAAGTGCACTGAGGGTAGCGGTCTTTGAAATTTGAAAGGAGGCTGGTGGGTGCAGCCTCTCTAAGGCTGAAGGCTCCACTTCACCTCAACACAAGTCAGTAATACTGATTTCGTTGTAAAAACCATAAACACTGACGTAATGCCTTTCAACACAGCTTAGGACGTTCTCCTCTATGGCGGTCATAGCGGTATGCATAGAAAAAAAAAAGATAACTCTAAACTAAAATTTCATCATCATCATCATCATCATCATCATCATATCAGCAGCAGCCTCAGCAGGACTGTACCCTCTAGAGAGCGATGGCCTCTCCCATTTTCCTCCAATTAACCCGGTCTTGGGCTAGGTGCATCCACTTGCCCCTACGACCTTCTTAAGCTCATCCATCCACATAATTTTCTGCCGCCCCTGCTACGCTTTAATTCCACTATAATCCAAATGGTTACTATTAGAAACCATCGGTTATCCTCTCTTCGCACTGCATGTCCTGCACATCACCATTTCCTCTTCTTGATTTCTACCAGAATGTCAGTAGCTCTAGTAATTTCTCTATAAAACTCTGCATGCTTATTATGATTTAACGTTACACATACCATTTTCCGTTCTATAGTCCTCTTCGTTGTCCTCAACTTAAGTAGAACCCTTTTCTTCAGCTTCCATGTTCCAGCCCCATAGGTGAGTACAGGTAAGATGCAACTGTTGTATACTTTCCTCTTGAGCCATATGGGTAATCTGCTAGTCATAATCCGGGAGTGCTTGCCAAATGCGCTCCATCCCAATTTTATTCTAGTTATTTCCCTTTCATGGTCCGGATCTGCGGTTACTACCTGTCTTAAGTAGACATATTCGCCTATCACTTCCAGTGCTTCGCTACCTATTGTGAACTGCTGTTTTTTTCCTGCGCTGTTCACCATAAACTTTAATCTTCTGCGTATTGATTTTCAGGCCTACTTCTCTGCTTCTCCTGTCTAGATCATTATTCATTCTCTGCGATTGGTCCCCAGTTAATCGCATATTACTGAGATAGTCTTGATCAACCCTGACGCCTAACTGCTTCCATTTTATGTCTTTGACGACGCCCTCTAAGCACCTGAAAAATGCACTGGGCAGATCGTGTCTTCTTGCCTAACACCTTTCTTAATTGATATTTCATTACTTTAGGCAGAACTATGGTTGCTGTGCAGCCACTATAGATATCTTTACGTGCTTTCCCATATAGCTCACTTACACCCTGATCTGCAATGCCTGCATGGCTGCTAAGGTTTCGATTGAGTCAAGTGCTTTCACATAGTCATTGAATGCTATGAATAGGGGCTGATCATATTCTGCGCACTTTTCTGTCACTTCGCTAATACTATGCATATGATCAATGGTAGAGTACCCTTTCCGAAAACCTGCCTGATCATTTGGTTGATGTTTTGTCCTCGATCCTTCGCTTAAGGTTGTCCTGATCCTATCAGAGATTACATTAGTAAATACCTAGTACGTAACGGATAAGCTGATTGATCTGTAGTTTTGCAAGCTCTAAGCATCTCATTTTTTATGAATTAAGATATGTTAGCGTTCTTTCATAATTCAGGTACTTTCGATTTCATCAGGCATTGCGTATACAGGATGCCCAGTTTTTCTGGCACGATATCTTCTCCGTCTTTAAATCTAACTCAAATTTAGAAGAAGGCAAATCACATTTTCATGCAACAAAATTAAAAGTGCCCGACGTCCGGCATTGACGTCGGTTTGTGCGTAGCCTGCCCCTGAAAGATGGAATCAGAAAATCCTCATTTTCACTTGTGGAGCAGAACAGAAAAAGCCAACTACGAGCTACTGGGCACAATATAAAATGCCAACAAATGTCTTAACTGGAACAAGTACATGACTTTATTACGAATAGCAATAGAATAAACGCAGTGGTGGCGTAGATGTAGAACAACCGCCTCGTGTGCAAGAGGACCGTGGCTCTTATCACGATACCGCGCCATTCTCCAATGGATATAAAAAATTTCGCGTGTTGATTAAATCGCATAAAACAGGTTTGGGGTGCAACCTGATGCCGGTCAACATCTCCGGCAACGCACTCCCTCACCAGAATAGGACTTGGCCACCCTGGTGCAGTAATTGGCCGCAACCTTCTATGAATAATCTAATAAACCCCTGGCCCTGAGTTCCCAGCGGCTGCGGAGCAACTGACTACGGCGGTGGTCAGATCTGTAACGCAGTGGAGGCTGCTAAGAATGTCTGGCTGCGGACAGGCCACCATTTTAAACTAACCTTGGCAACGTTTAACGCTAGAACCCTAGCTAGTGAGACTAGTGTAGTAGTCCTCTTCGAGGAACTAGCGGGCACGAAATAAGATGTCATAGGGCTTAGTGAGGTTAGGAGGCTAAGTGAGGCATATAGTGTGCTGAAGGGCAGGCATGTATTGTGCATCAAGGTTTACCGGAAAGATGAGAACTAGGAGTAGGGCTCCTTGTCAATATGTATACTGCAGCAACAAAGATGAATTCTATAGCCTCAATGAGCGAGTGGAAGATATTGTAATTCAGCTTAATGACCGGTATAAACGGAAGGCTGCGCAGATCGGGGCTCACGTTAACCTGACGAGAATACTGACATTGCCGTGGAGGCACGGCAATGAGCGTAGTACTGCGTAGGCGGCAGACGGACCGAAACGTCCGCTGACCTGGTTGGGGAGGGAACGAGAATTTCAAACGAGTGGTTTCAAACGTAAGCTCCGCTGTGGTACCTAGTGAAAGAGTCACTGTGAAATGCGGTGCGGATTTCAAGCATAACGAAAGGAAGGCGCTCGATCCATGCTGAAGGGTAAGCCGAAGCCATTACAGAAGCCTTCAGTTGCCGGTGGCACCGTTCGATGCGGCCGTTGGATATCGAATGGTAAGATGTGGTCTTAATGTGATTGACACCGAGGAGGCAAGATAGGTTGGCAAATAATGGGGAGTCCAATTGATGGCCACAGTTGGTCGTAATGGCGGAACACCATAGCGGCTAATCCAGAAAGTAACGAGAGTGAGCAGTCGGATCCGCCGTTATTGCCTCGAGGAGCAGTGATTCCGACCACCTAGTGAACCTATCAGTGCAGGTGGTGGTTCCCGCAGGGCGGAAGAGGGCCGAGAATATTTACGTGCTGATGACGGAAACGGTCGACGGTACACGGAAAAGAGCCAATAAGAGCCGCATTAGGGCGGTGCACTTTCAGCTGCTGACAGCTGAGGCATGCGTACGTCCAGCGATGACCGTCTATGTTCATCTGGGCCAGACTTAGCGAGACGTAACGAGTCTCTCGGTGGCACGAATACCAGGGTGAGCCAAAGAATTGAGGGCGTCAAAGAAGGTCTGACGATATTCACGAGACATGCATGGGTACGGTCGTCCCGGTCGATCTACTACAAAATAAAAACTTTGCTGGCAGGGAGCAAAATGTCTTCGAAGATGGGAGGTGCCGTGCTCGCGTGCGAAGGAGCTGTAGCTTGTTATCAGCAATCTGAGCAGCAGTCATGGTTGTGAAGCCTATGATTAGATGGCCGTTGTCCGTTGCTCTGATCGTGGCGTGAGAAAGCGCATCGGTAACTTCGTTGGACATGCCGCTGACGTGACAAGTGTTGCTGCTGCATTCAGTATTGAAGGTGAGTTGCCTTATTCCACGGGTAGCATAGGAGGTGCTGCTGTACATAAGCGCTGACGTCAGCGGTTTGTTTATCGACACAGCGAAGAAGGCGATAGCTGATATGCCCCTACGAGTGCAGCGTTTCCTTCTGAGGCTTTTAAAGTATGATTACACAATCGGATTTCGTCCTGGCAAACAGATGGTCCTGGAAGATATGCTATCAAGATCACCCGTTCCTGGAGGCGGCAATGCCGTGGATACCACCGACGTCGAGGTCCATGCCGTCAGCGTGGTGTCAACGCTCGTCAGCGACACAATGATCTAACGCCTCACACGCGAGACCGCATGCGTCCCGTATCTCAAGTTGGTATTGCAAAACATCGAAAAAGGACAAGCTGTGGAGGGGCAACTCGCGTCAGCGGCTTCTGAACTTTCAGTCGTGAATAGGATACTTCTCAAGGAAACGAAGGTTGTAATTCCGGCGCGTCTGCGAGCGGAAATCTTTCAAAGAATTTACACATAGCACCTAGGAATTGGAAAATGCAAAGAAAGAGCGAGGCAGTTAGTCTTCTGGCCAATAATGAAATCTGATATTGAAGCGCTAATACAACGGTGTGCTATCTGTAGAAGGCATGCTTACAACCAGGCAGCTGAGGCACTCATGCTTCGATCTACAACTCTGGTTGCGCGTTGGTGTTGACATTTTTCAGTACGGTGGCAGCCATTACTTGTGCGCTTACGGTCCTTTGTCAAACTTTCCAGAAGTTGAAAAGCTGCGTGACCTGTCTGCGCACTCCGTGAGTGAGGCTCTCGGGGCAATGTTTTCAAGATCCAACGGAGATGTGCACCAACAATGACCCCCAGTTTTCCAGTCAAGAGTTTGCCTGCTTTGCTAAGTTGTACGACTTTCAGCACGCGACTTCCAGTCTCCGTTTCCTGCGTTTAAATGGTCTCGCCGAAAAAGGTGTGCAAGTGGTGAAAAGAATCATGAAGAAATCAAACGAAGCATATGAAAACTTCTGGCTGGGTTTGTTGAGTTACAGAGTCAGTTCCTTGGAAGACGGTCCATCTCCAGGTGAACTGCTACAAGGAAGGCGTCTGCGCACCACTGTGCCGACCGTCTTATGGCGCACAGACACCAAGGATCGCATCCCCACTAGCGAGTGCGAGAACAGCGAGCCCTCAAAGTTATCCGCCAATGCTACCTCGGTGATCACAGAGATAAGCCAGGCCACCAGAACGTCTTGTATATGACGCCACTTTCGAGCAAACCAGTTCGAGAAGCTGAAACATTTATTTTCTGTGAGAAGGGAAGATGTATCGGATATTCAGTCGGTGACGCACGCATGGGCACTAGCTAGCTGCCAAGCTGTGGGCAGCACGCTGCTCTGTTATCACGATAATGCACTCTCCCTCTTACACACCGAGTGCGCTATACTTGCTGAATAAGCAGTTTCTTCACTGGTCACTGGCTACGTCCACATTTCACTTCGTCAAGTCACTAAACGATACAACAAATGTGAGTGAATTACGCTCGTTTCAGGGCCTGCTGTCCTACTACCATTGGTCCCTCCCAAACACACCTACAGTGTTGTCTTCGTTGTATCGGCTGCTTGAAAGAGAGCAGGAAGGGCAGTGTGAAACCCCACTGGAAACCGCTTACCATCCAGCTAAGTCTATTCTTTTGAGCTCGCCAGCTCTGACATTTTTCGACCCCAACAAACCAGTGCGGTTGGAATGCGATGCGTCACCATCGGGTGTAGGAGTAGTAATCACGCATCGCGTGGGTATTCTAGACAAGCCCATTGCTTTCCGTTCACGCACGCTAACGCCCGCCGAGCGGAACTATTCATGGCACGAGAGAGAGGCTCTTGCAATAGTTTTCGGAGAAACCAAGTTTATAGACTATCTGCTGGGCCGGGAGTTTGTGCTGGTAACGGACCATCAACTGTTAGTGGGACTTCTACGAGAAGGTCGACCGGTGCCTCCAATGGCGTCAGCACGTATTCAAAGATGGCCGCTATTCCTAAGCTAGTATCGCTACAGCATTCAATATAGGACGGGGAAGCAAAATGTCAATGCCGATGCACTCAGCCGTTTGCCCATGCCGACCCCAAATGTCTGTCACGAGGGAACTTTACCAGAACACTCGCTCTCAATTGAGAATCTTGACAGATCTTACGTACTGGATAGTGCCTTACGGACACTAACGAACGCAGATTAAGATTTCTGTATTGTACGAAAGTTTGTGGTCAATGGATGGCAGCAACGACTTTTGCCATGTCACAGTCATCTTCGGCCTTATTTTTGCAGGCGACTAGTTTTCGAGCGCGGACGGCCTGCTCTACAGGGGTCATCGGATTCTCGTGGCTCGCATAGCTCGGGCCCTCATGACGACGATGCTGCATCAGTCTCATCAAGGCGCATCTGCCATGAAAAGGTTGGCTCGGACGCTATTCTGGTGGCCTGGTTTGGATGGTGAGATTGAAAATCTGTCGCGTTCCTACATCCCCTGTGCACAAGCGCACCCAATGCTACCTCGCGAGACTCCAATCAATTGGCCAGAAACGGGAACCAAGGGGTCAAGGCCCCCCTCGCCTATTGACGGACGCATGTTGCTGATAGTCGTCGACTCGCATACCAAGTGGATCGAGGCACACCCTGTCCGGTCGTCGATCACTGAAGTCAGAACCGCGCGGCTTCGTGAATTATTTGCTCGGTTTGGCTTGCCGCACACAGTCGTGTCAGACAACGGGCCTCAATTTGCAAGCCAGTAGTTTTCTAAATTCATCACTGACAACAACATTACGCACTTACGCAGCGCGCCGTATCATACATAGTCCAATGACCTTGCGGAGCGTGCTATTCGTACCATAAAAGACGGCCTTTCCAAACTGTCGGCTCTGAGCGACCTCGAGACAAAACTAGCGCGGGTGTTACTCGACTACAGACGCACCCCCTTGCCGTGCGGAAAGTCACCCTCTGAAATGCTGCTTGGTGACCAAGTTCGCTCGCAGTTAGACGCATGTCTGCCGTCGACATCTCAGAGTTGTACACAGCTATCCAGGTTTCAGTGCGGGGATCCAGTGTGGGTGCGCAACTTTGCCCAGGAGAGAAGATGGTGTCCAGGTGTCATCAAAAGCATCGCGGGCTCTCGGCTGGTGACGGTTGACGCTCCAAAGTGCCCAACCTGGCGTCATATCGACCAAATTTGCCGTCGGGCGTCTTTGTCGCTTAGGAAACTAAAGACTGTAGCGCACGACTCTGCTCCATCCAGCCCAGGCAACACAGACCGTCGGGCCTCACTGCATAGTGAACAATGCATCCCGCAGTCTTCAGGGCACAACGACGCAGTTCCAGTGCCTATGACATCGCAGCCTGCTGAGCAAGCTTCAAGTGTCTCTGCTCCACCAGCATTGCTGAGGTCTACACGACAACGAAGGCCGATGCAAAGACTGCAGCTTTAAAGAAATAGGAAAATGACATGACGTGGTGTATGGACACGTGTCCAAGGTTGTTCGATTGTGTGACGTCATCAGGCAAGATGCCTACATGTTCTGTGTCCGTGAAAATAAACCCCGTTCTGCGTTCGCCACCTAACCGGCTCTGTCATGCTGTCTGCCGCTACAACAGAGCCAAGATAGGTTTTCGCCTTAAAATGCGACAGATGCTGTGTCTTTCTCTTCCTATAAACCAACACACATAGTCAGTGTAAGATTGTTGCTATATGGTGCAGGTGTCCACAGAAATTCACAGGGAAGGAAAGACGTAGTATATGTCGCACTTATTTCTGTGGACACCTGAATGGCGCCAGGAGCGGGCGCAGTGATAGCAGCGCACTGCCTCGGCTGCGGAGCCGGCTACGGGGGACAGTGGCGACGCCGCGAAACGTAGGGACGGGGGCCAAAGAGTTGCGCTCTTATATGGACAAGATAATCAAAGTAGCCAACGAGTTTTATGCTAACCAATACAGTAGCCAAAGTAGCCAAGGCAATTATAACATTAGCAGTATTGAAGAATAGTCAGACGTTCGGCCACTAACGAAGGACGAAGTTAGAATAGGTTTAGGGGCTATGAAAAGGGGGAAAGTAGCTGGGGAGGCTTAGGTAACTGCAATTTTTTTAAGGATGGAGGTAAAACATCTTGCTAGAAAACTGGCCCCCCTGTATGCGCAATGCCTGATTACATTGACGGTACTGGGATCTTAGAAGAATGCAGACATTATCTTAATTCATAAGAAAGTGAAAGCAAAGGACTTGAAACATTATAGACCAGTCAACTTACTATCCATTACGTACAACTTATTTATAAAGGTAATCGCTACTAGAACCGGGGCAGCCTTATATCAACCAAAGGATCAAGCAGGTCTTCGGAAAGGATACTCTGCTATCGATCATATTCGTGCTATCAACCAAGGGATGAAAAATGCTCGGGTTATAACCAGCCCTTATACATAGCATTCATTGATTACGAAAAATCATTTGGCTCTGTCTAAACCTCGGCAGTCATGCAGGCATTGCGAAATCAGGTTGTAGATGAGCCGCATTGGAAATACTGGAATATATGGCGGCTGCACAGCAGCAATAATTCTGTATAATGAAAGTAATAAAATTTCAAAAAGTAAGGTTGTTAGACAAGGAAGCACAGTCTCCCCAGTACTATTCACAGCTTGTTCAAAGGAAGTATTCAGGGACTCAGAATGGGAGTAGTTAGGGATAAGGGTTGACGGATTGGTGATTGGTGGAACTAAGGTAATGTTCAACAGCCTCGGGAAGGAACAGTATTTTACCATAAGTAGGGAAGCTGTGGAAGTGGTAGGCAAATATGTGTTCTTAGGACAGGCAGTAACCGCAGATCCGGACCATGAAAGGAAAATAACTGGGAGAATAAGATTTGGATAGAGCGCATTTGGCAAGCACCCGCAGGTTATGACTAGCAACTTACCTGTATCGCTCAAGAGGAAAGTGTATAACAGTTGCATCCTACCGGTACTCACCTATGGGGCTGAAACAGGTTAACGAAAAGAGTTGTACTTAAGTTGAGGACAACGCAGAGCGCAATGGAACCGAAAAATGGTTGGCGTAACGTTAGGAGATAGGAAGCGTGCAGAGTGGGTCAGAGAAATAACTCGATTTAATGACATTCTAGTGGAAATCAAGAATGGGCATGGAAGGGGCATGAAAGGGGCATGTAGTGCGAAAAAAAAGGATAACCGACGGTCGCTAAGGGTAAGAAATTGTATTCCAAGGGAAGGAAAGCATAGCAGGGGTCGACGGAATGTTGGGTGGGCGGATGAGGTTGAAAAGCTCGCATATGGGTCAAGTGGATGCAGCTAGCACAGGTCCGTGTTAGCTGGAGTAATATGGGAAAGGCCATCGCCCTGCAGTAGGTATAATGCGGCGGGTGATGATGATGATTAAGAGGATAAGAGCAGAATCAGAGCTGCATTGATTGGTGAGAGAGCTAGAAGCGCTGTTGAATTTCCTTTGCATCAGCTGAATTTATATCCGAAAACATTTTGAGTGTTTGAGCCGATAAAAGAATCTAGACGCATAAACACTGTAGGCATAATATGTGATGCTCTTGAACTTGCATTTAAATTGGTGACGCTACCACAGAGGGAACCAACAACGACGTTCAGGATCCTGCAAATCGCGCTGAACAAGAGCTCAGAACGTGCGGATGATGGACTTCGAGGCTGTCCCTTTTAAATGGGCGATCAACCTGTCAGTACGGACCCCTGTAGCTATACGTCTACATTACAGCCGAGGATGGCTAAAGAGTGCACAAAATTATTTTTTGGGGTCCCGATATGCGCCTCTTAACCAGTGTTCAAGTCACCGTTGACGAGGACAGGAACGTTCATCTACACCATAACTCAGTTGGTAGGGGCACTGCTCTGCTTAGAAGGTGATCCGGTGTTCGAGCTCCTGTTCAGGACAAATGTTTCATTTCAAGCAGTAAAATACAAAGAAAACAGGTCTAAGGTCTAAGAAACTGGGAGTCCTCCTCTATCTGAATCATTTACTAGCAGTCTTTTAGCTAAACGATAACTTATAGTAAATCATCTATCCCCACAATGCTACTGGAATTTCTTTTTCAAATGAATTGTTTCTGTGAAGCTGTAAGTACTTCCTTCGTAGCCGTATGGCTGCACTGGGAGGAATGTCAATGTGCATTTGCTCCATTATTATAAACATACTCCACCTACGGCTGTTTGCCTAAACATTCCACCAGTCACAAACAACGTAGTTTATTAATTACGCGCACTAATTGAAAGTATTTCATTCAAAGTACTATTAAATTCACAAAATATATTTACTTTCTGGCGGTGAAGAAGGTGTCGAGAAAGAATGCAGTAATTGCGACTGGTCTATTATTTTGTTCAAATAAAAACACAAATATTCAACACAATGAAGCAATGCTTTTGGTTGGGAGCCTTGATATTGCACCCAAAGCTGAACAGCGACTAGTAGCTGATTGCAAGTGGCTATGAAAAGCAAGCTTACGACTCCGTCAAACAGCCAAGGGTATGACCCTTTTTAAATCTACCCAGTAAAACTCAACATCTGAATCCAAATAACTACTGAAACACCTTCGATTTCGCGCAGCAAGAAAACTTGATCCAGATCCCAATCATAAAAATTAAGTGACACTTAAGCTATACGCAGACGTCGCTCGGCTCGCCGAACTTCTTCGAGCACCGGCACTCCTCTGCTCGCTTATTTATACTACTGTGTTAATTTGTGCTCTGTGGTCACACGCATACACATTTGCATGTGATTTAAGCTCATATATAAAAGACCACCCAGCATAAACATAAAGCCCCGCTTTAACCAATCCGTAGGAACTGGCCTGCGTCGCCTATAGGAGCAGTGTGCCTCGCTATGAATAAAAAGGCCCCTGCGGATTCGATTACCATATCACCAACCATCTCAAAGGAACTGACAAATTGGGAAGGCCTTGTCAAATCACAATAAAATGTGCTCTCGTGACGTCACGCAATTCGCCCACCAATCAGCCCCCAACAATGTCACCAGCCAACTACCACCTGCCAGAAGCATAACAGCGATTTTCGGTCCACAATGCCGGCAACGCGAGATGCAGGACAATTCCCGAGGAGTGGCGCCTCTTAGTCGCGACAATACGCCGTAAGAGACACGTTAGTGCTGCGCTGCCGATTATTTTGTTATTAGAGCTATTTTAAATGCCCTAACGTCGCACCGCAAGTAACAGTTTAAGCGTTTCAGCTCCAGCCAAAATACATTTTGGCTATAGGTGAAGTAGCGGGAAGTAGCCTCAACAACCGAGCTCCACAGCTCCTAAGCCAGCACGCCGGCTTGCAGTAAAACGGTAGCCACATGCCCAGCTACGAAGTGACTTATTCAATGAATTTTCAGCTGCAACGACAACGTGCGTGCCAAATTGTTCTTTAAGCCAGACAAACTGTTCCAGTTTTTGTCTAACAAGCATTTTTGAAAGTGTACGCTATAACACTGTATTGCTGATGTTCCTTAAAAGCAAGCACTGAAGGAAGGGAATCGTGTTTTAAAATATTCGTTCTCGAACTGAAATAATTCGACGCATTACACTAAGCAATAAATGTACAGAAAGGGGCGTTTGCCTCTTTTTTACTCCTTACGTTGGTGCCGAACTTATTTAGACACCTAAAAAATATGCCTCGTATTGGTAAGCGCTAGATTACTTAATCATTTTGTGCCCGCCTTTCGCCCAGGTGCGAATTAGAGAGTGTTTATGTGATGACAATATTTTCCATGGCGTATTTCCCCCGCGCCAATCTCAACATTTATATACGGAACACAAGCTCAGGTTTAGTGGCTAGGGTGCCTCGATACCTTCGCGCTGATCATCGAGGAACCCTAGCCGTAGCGCGATGACAGTGCCGCATTTCTCGCCAGGTGGTGAACCACGAAACTTCGGCGCGCCGCTGGAGCAGGCACCCTGTTAGCTTCCTGTCACCTCGCTTCCTGTGCACGTGCAGCGAACTCGCTACACGAAGCGCTATTTTCGTGATAACAGAGGCCGTCCCACCGAAGTAAAATGGAGTTATGGAGTACTGTTGTTTCATGGTCTGCCACAGCAAAGACACACCTGTGGAACTATACTGATTCCTCTAGCAGCTTCTCCACAGAGTCTCTTTTGTAAACAAATCGTCTCGTTCCAAGACGCCTCACA
>JAJIZL010000496.1:0-19072 GCA_023969395.1 Amblyomma maculatum | reverse complement strand
AATACCCCGCCTAGCAAATAAAGGGATCCAAGATGTATCGCTTTATTTTCTAGGCGGGGTATTAAACCATTCTGCCCTTTCGACACCTTTATTTTCTATATTCATCATGCGCCTCGCTCCTCAAACACGGTTCACTTTTGCCGGTTCGCAGTGCTCTCGCAATGCTTTGCTAGTACTATGGAGTCATCTAAACCGACCGAAATTGAGCGTACGACGTCCCCGACTCGCCAGTTCCTCAAGGGACACCCGCCGTTGTGTGTGTTTACTTACACAGCGACCGAGACAGCTTCGTGGAACGAGACTCTTTGGTTGAAAAAGAGGCCAAAAAAGAGGCCATGCATAGAAGATGGCTCACAAATCCCAGAAAATTGGTAAATTTGGAAAGCACTTCCTGAGCACGATACAACGGGGCGCCTGTGGCTTGATACGTGCACGGAACATCTGATTCGCACCATAGGTCTTAAGAACGCAAAGCAAAAATTTTCGATGAAATAAAGCGTGAATATCGCACGAGAACCAAATAAATTAAAGAATAGTACGACTTGTTTCACTCATTTTGAATTATATATTTCTCACGAATCATCAAGCTTTTATATCCCAGCGAGCGGAACACGCATGCTCCAAACAACACCAGGCTTTTCAGCCTGCTAGCATTATTGACTCGGCAGAAGCGCCTCTTTTGAACATTTTGCTAATTGTTTGTCTGCAAACAATTTGCTGTAGTAATTAGGGCTGTAGTGTATTAAACCAAATGGCGAATGTGTCGCATGCTACAAACGGCGAGTTTGCTGCTTATCTTTTCAACAGTGCTGATAGTTCCGTTTTACATTCTAAATAAATAAACCGAAAATTTTATAACGAGTGGGTGACATTGTCGTAGGCAACAAACAAAGAAACTTGGATTGCGCTGAAATAAACAGTTAATTGGCCTGACTTGCACCCGCTAAACAATTAAGCAATTCAGCGGCGGCGATTGTTAAGCTGCCGTCGAACTACCATGCGCGCAAACCTCGAGGGCTCAACTTAAAGTCAAGTATTTAGATAAACCGGCAAAACGGAATTAGAAAATTATGGAACAATGTGGAAGCAGCCCCGCTTGACTAAAATCATCCGAGATACATCTCAACCGGCCAAAAACTGCGCCGAACGAAACACACTACAAGAAAGAAAACGAGACACAGGCGCCACTCGTTTCGTTCGACGCAGTTTTTGACCTTTTTCAGGTATGCACCAACTAGCCCAAGAAACAGTGTTCATCTCGACGGAACTTGCGCTAAAATGAAACTGATAAAGACACATCTCGGCGACACTAGCATGAACATAGAAAGGGCAAATCTTTCTATGTGCAGCAACCAAATGATAAAGACGCATGCTAGCGCACGCGCGGGACTCTGGCTGATCTTCAAATTTCATGCAGGTGGCACATTGCGAAGTGCCAGTGCGAGTGAATACACGTGTAAATGAATGCACGCGGGGTGGACGGAAAAAGAGGAGAGCTGAGCAATCAGTACTCAGTTTTTACTTTTGGGCCACATACGGCGATATGCATCGGAAGCTGCAGCATTGCTAAGCGATGCTTTGGGACCCTATCACGGAGTAACAAGGTTGTCTTACACTGCGGTTTGGGTATATGTTTGCAGAAATTTTTTGTGCAGTTGACGTGCCGCGGCTGATGACGATGAATATACGATTTGAGATTGTTTTCTGCAACACATTTTATACTTGTTTTCTCAGCGGTATTGTAATCCGCCGCGGCTGATGACGATGAATATATGAGCTAATGATTTGAGATTGTCTTCTGAAACACATTTTATACTTGTTTTCTCAGCGATATTGTGATCCTGATGCTACTGTGGAAGATCAACACAGGTGAGTAAGCAGATGAAATTTAAGGTGTCCAGTGATTTCGCGCAGGTCCTGCTTTCGTAAGCATCACAGTATGGTATTTTTCAATTACAACCGCAACCAAGGCGAAGGTACGGAGCATCCAAACGTATTTTTCTCCCTAGGAGCGTAGCAGTAGCAAAAGCCTGCGCATCGCAGCTCATTTTTTCCTTTTTCTCCCTTTGCACCCCTCTCAACGTGTAGGTTGGCGTACTGGGTATCGTCTAGTTAACCTGCCTGCATTTGTTCCGATTCTCTCTCTGTCTTTCTCTTTCTCTCTTCCATCACCATTTGAAGAGGACGCCTACCCAAGTCATTTATCATCAGAAACTAAATCTCAAAACTGGGCTAGTTGGCAGTTCACAGCGCAAAACAGTACAAAACATGATTGTGACGAAGGACGACCATAGCCCCGAAATGTTCTCATCGAAATTTGCTAGCACGCATCCCTCCTTTGTTTATTCTTCTGTTTCTTTTGTTGGCAGCGCTATCTAATTCTTTTCGTGGGCCAAGCGGTAAATTTCAATTGAAAATGAGCGCGTGACCTTATATTATTGTGGAGTCTCAGCTTTGTTTCACGCTGTTTCTGCCCAATACATCAGAAGCCCATAGAGCGGCTGGCTAGAGCAGCCGCAACGCCCGGAAAACGGGTGCGCCGCTTATATCGAAAAAGGTGTTCCAAAATGTATTTATAGTATAATGTGATATCATACAGCATTTAAATGACAGCCATTCAGTTGCCATGGATATTACGAAAAATGATGCACGTTGAAAAATGCTTCACCAGGATGCAGTTGATATGCAGGCATTGAGTAGCATGTGAAGCTTTCCGGAACATTCAGTGCCTACTTCAGCCATTAAATCACTAGTGCTTAGATGGCTAACATTACCAAACAGGCATCACTCTCGTCCTGACCGATGTAAGTGCAAGTAATAAATTGGTTTGGTTTGGTGGTAGAGTTTAGCGTCCCAATGGAAGTCAGGTTATGAAGGACGCCGTAGTGGAGAAGGAGGAGTAAGAAAAACATTTGTTGCCTACTTTCCTTGAATTCCTGAGTGTAACCCTCAGTTCAGTGCAGTGTGTGCCGCTACGATCCTCCAGGCCCCCAGAGCAGCTGTAGTTGGTCTTGCGTGTTGTTGTTGGTCAGAGGGATCTCAGGAACAATAATAAACGCATAGTTCATAACCCCATTAGCCACAGCTATCCGCTCGGCCCCGCTCAATCAACCGGCGTTGGTCAGTCGGCTCTGTCCTGGACAAGGCATCTTCTCAAGAGGTGGGAGTGGGCAGAATTATTAGTGGTAAGCTACTGGGTGGTTTTTGGTAGGCCCAAACATAATGACATCGTTGCTAGCAGGTGGGACACTTCTCTGGGTAGTGGGTGGGGAAGAACAGATGTTTGTGGGTCAGGTTGTTAAACATGCGAGTCTGAAGCTGACACCATGCAAGAACTTCAGACTTGATGAGTTTTGGATGCGCAGGTGGCAGTGTTCTTCTCTGTTTATATATACGGTAGTACTGTGCGATGTTCGCGTAAGATTGCAGCGCTGCGTAGGCGCTCGCTCAGTATGTATCCTCCTCTGCTTCTGTCGACAATGCCCAGACATTTTTGGCCACCTGCGGCTCTTAACGTGCAGTGAAATCGCACAGTACACGAGAGCACAGCAAAAACACACAGCAAAAACAGCGCACTCTTAAGACCTAGAAAAAAGCAAAATAGACAACACTCGTTTTTTTTTTCTTTAAGATACGAATTGCCAACTAACCCGTTCTACTACTTTTGCAAGCCAACCACTGAAACGTTTGGCGGGATAGTTGGTTACATATACTGTGTGAGACAACGCGGACCCAAACAAGCACAAGAGACGGAACGTGCTGCATTCGTCGGTCTTCTCGTCTCTTGTGCTTGTCTGTGTCTGCGTTATTCCACACAGGATGCCTAACAACTGAATCACTGAGCGGCGGAGCGGACGCATTAGGGTCGCTGTAGCTAATTAATAAATAGTAGTTACTATAGCTTCAGCATTGAGCTGCAAGCTCACCTCTAAGCAAAACAGCAACAACGTAATATAAGTTTAAGACATCGTTTTATGATTGCCCGGTTCCGATGTGCTCACAGTGAGGTCAAGCTTTTGATGGTCATTTAAAAAAAAAATTCTTTGTATGGCTCACGAGGAGCCAAATTTGAGGCAGGCCGGAATTCGTCTGCAGGATGGAGACTCCGTGAAGGGTTACCTGTCACGTGATCGCCAGAGCCGATAGATTAATTGATGGAAACGAGCTATAACGTTATCAGTTAACGAAACTAAATGTAATAAAGTATAGCAAACAAAAAGTATAGATAATGAATACTAAGTATATAATGAAACAATACAGAACAAAATAAAAATGATAAAGTAAGATTTAACTAAATAAACAATAAAATAAACACAAACATGGCAACTTAAATAAACATAAAAATAAAAATGACAAACTAGAAAAATAAATAAAAATAAATGTTTCAGACATTGGAAAAACTACGAAACGCAGAATAAGCTCGTAACAGAGCTAATCACGGAACTCTCCATGCTTTCGCATTTTCGCAGCAAGGAAACTAATTGCCCCCCTGAAACGCTTTCCAATATAGCCTGATTTGCTAAACTCAGTCTCCAATCTCAATCTGCTCCATTCACTACACCATAGGTAGGAATTTATCAAGCGTACACGTGACCAGAAAACGTTTGCAAGTTCCATACTCATATGCGGCAGTTTTCTGCCCATCCGTGATTGCTTACTGAATCTGCATTCGCGCTATTTCAAACCTTCAGCGAGGTCCTTAAAAAAGGCGCATACCGGCTGAACCAGAATATATGCTTTAAATAAATACATTTAGCAATCACACAAACACTGAAAGGCACATTTTCAAGTGCGATGCATATGCAGATCTTTGTGCCCAGGCAGGTTGTTCTTTTCTGAGTGCACTACCTACAACAATATTAACTACCTTTATAGTTTGGCCTGTTTATTTTATATCAGCCCGTTATTACGTTTATTATTTATACATAAAATAGAAACATTATGTGAAGCACAGTCTTATGCTAACACCCAGACAAGCTAGTCTCGTCAAGTGTCAAGAGAGGTCTGTTTAGCCTTCGTCTCTGTTTCGAAGGCGCATCCAATGACTGCCTCTTCGTTTGACGCCAAGCGAAAGGCCTTCAAATGATTTTGCTTAGCGGCAGACAGCAGACGTTTCATGGAACTAAAGACTCTGACCTTTCAGCATGGTATGGCAACCCGAAACTCTAGCATCTAAGAGGATTATTTTGCCTATCCTTCGGCGATTCTTGCTATACATGCTGTTCTGGCTCGCAAATTTCTATGTTATTTCATAACCACTCCATCTTTAAAGACAGTGTTTATTTCCATCGTCCATGGCACCTGGCAGACATTTCAACCATTCAGAGGCATCAAACTTTCTCTTCACAGAATAAACTACCCAAATTTGCTCTAGAGAGTCATGACGTCTTTTATGCAACTTGTGCAAGTCTCACAATTTCTTAACATTAGCTAATAGTGTATGCCTCATCATTTGGAAAAATGGGATAAATTTTGTGGAATATCCAGAACCAATATTGCATGTAAAACGCCAATTACGGCGTAATCTCCTACCAAACCGCCGGCTGTTACGAATAGCAATTTATATGTTATCAATTGCTTTCAGATGTAAAGGATTTTTGTCGCGTCATTAATATTCAAATTTTAACTTTGTAACGCTGTTCTTTGTGATCTTTAAATCAACCCTAACTGAACCATTTTTACAGAGTCAATTTTGTCATGAAGACATTCAAAGAATTCAGTGTTGCCTTTGAGTGTGGGGAAGGTACAAAGATGAAAGGACAAGATATATGTGACATTATGCCTCAAGACGTCGGCAGATCACCAGCTGACAAAGAAAACTGATGTGTCTTTAGCCACACTTGAATATTGTAAAGTATGAAACAACGAAATTAAAGAAAACAATGTTTGAAACCTTAACATTTTCCTTCCAGTGGAAGTACTCTCTCAATGCTTGTTAATTTTTAGGAAAGAAATAAACTTATTTTGGTTGGTTTTTCTGTCTCCTTCAATAAGTACCCTCCGGAAACCTCGATTATTTTTTTCTAAACTTGCAATAAAATCTAAAGAAGCCCGTTCTGGTACATACTATAGCATCTGACGCAGAATATTCATTTAGCCGTGTATTCAACTTGATAAAAGGCATTTTTGTAGGAAATCACTATTCCAACTAATTGAATGTTGGTCTGTATCCCATAAACTAGTGTAATAGGAAAGACATCTGGGCGAGTTGGTACGGTGACATGATGAAAAAACAGCGCTACAGGCGGGGACGGAGGTCAAGAACAAACAGGACGGGCGCTGACTCGCAACTGAAGTTTATTGAAAAAAAAAAACTGAGTATAAATACTGTGTAATTCAACTAGTGTACTTCAGTTAGTCTGTCTTGCTAAAGGATGTCGACATATCTTGCTGACAAATGGCATTCGCAGATACATTTATTGAAGTTGCTATATGACACGTGTGTAGTGTAGAAGAACTTGTGGCCATTTCTGATGGAACCGACGGTCGACGCTGTGTCGTCCTTGTGGGGTGGCAAGAGGCCCGAATTCAGGCAACTCACCGCGGAGGCGGCGGCTTGGGCACTGATGGACCGGTGTGAGATCCGTGTTTTATCTCGTAGACGTACGCAGTACTTACACCAGATGTGCAACAGTTGATGTACAGAAGTACCGAATGCCGAAGCGCGCAAGTGCAGAGAACTACTACAGCGGCTGAACGAACGCACCAAGAACTGGACTACACTTATACGTCCTCTACATCTGCTGCATGTAGCCTTTCTTCTCTATACCGAACACACGTGTCAATATCTGTCAGGATGTAGCACTGGCAAAAGGACGGGTGCTGAAAAATTTCATCGGCCTCAGTACTCATAAATGATGATTAGTAATGTTTCGCAAGGACATCCGAGACGAAAGAACGCCATAATACTCTCTAGACTAATAATTATACAGGGCTTTCAAAGAAAAGTGAACCAATTTTTTTAGAAAATACTGCAGTCATATAATATGCTTCCTTCAGCGTAGTTATGCTCTGAACGTTGGTGGCCATTATAATATTGATAGTGATGGTGGTAAAACTTTATTTCCAACAGATACAGGATAGGCGTCAACCTATCCGCCTACACGACGGCCGGGAGCCTTTGGACCCGGGCGGCGTGTTCGGCCAGTCGGATTACACCTAGCTGAGTCTCAGGGTGTGAGCTCAACAGTAGAGTCTCCCAAAATTCTTCCGTTTTTGTCTGTTCATCTATATTTTTTATTTATGTACAAGCCCATACCTAATGTACCAGATCCGCCTTATCCTGACATAGTTTGCACCTATCTGAGAATTGCTCCGGGTACCACTGACTTAGGGTAGCTGGGTTCATAAACGTCCTTGCTTGTAAGCGCTTCGAAATGGTTTCTTTGATCTTATTTAGTGTCCTATCTGCCGGTGGGTATTCTAACCTGTTTAGCATATTGTCACTGACAATAGGGCTAGACGTTCCTAAAAAGACAGGGAGAAGCTGTACCAGCAGCCAGAGTTCCGCACAGAGCGCGCGAGCAGACTTCAGCATCTTTTTCTCCCAGGCGCCACCTAAGAATATCGGGAACACCAAGTGGCATTATTCCCCCTCCTAAAAAAAAAAAAAAAACGAAAGCAGAGGTTGATCGCGAGCGATGGGCAATGCCAGAGAAAACAAAAGGATCAGCACAGAAACCAAGTAGAAAACGGAAGCGGGGTAACGTGTCCTACACGGCAACGAAACAAGCGCATAGTACATTGCGCATTACCGCGTGAAATACGGCTTCATGCGGACAACGTGCACCACTTCGGAGCATGGTTGTCGACGCGAGGACTGCACAGTACCCGCTGGAAGAACGTGTGTCACTTCCGTGACACGGCGCAGAACTTCGTAAGGTCCAAAGTTTTTCATGCACTAGTTTTTCAGACAAGCCGGGCCGGCGCACCGGTGTCCACACCGAAACTTGCTCTCCAGGTTATTATGTGACGTGTCGATGACGGAGGTTGTAGCGACGCGTATCCTTGCCCTGCTGTTCCTGAATGTGAATGCGGGCAAGTTGACGTGCTTCCTCGGCGCGCTGAGCAAACTGTTCGGCATCTGGCGTGACAACATGATCATCAGTGCAGCACGCAAGCATGGCATCCAACATCGTCTGAACGTCACGTTCATAGAGCAGGCGAAATGGCGTAAAACGCGTCGTCTCTTGGATGGCAGTGTTGTAGGCATATGTGACGTACGGGAGAATCTCCTTCCAGGTCTTGTGCTGGGAGTCTATGTACATTGCAATCGTGTCGGCGATCGTTTTATGGAGCCGCTCCGTGAGGCTTTTCGTCTGTAGATGACAGGCAGTGGTTTTGCGATGGCTCGTGTGACTGAGCTCTAATACGTCGTGCATAAGTTGTGCGCGCGACAGCGCGTCAGCATCTTCGTGCTTCTGGCCAGATTTATACACAATGGTGGTACTCAAATTCTTGGAGGCGGAGGCGGAGGCTCCATCGTGTTAGGCGCCCCGATGGGTCGCGGAGGTTGGCCAGCCAGCACAAAGAATGATGGTCGGTGACCACTTTAAAAGGGCGGCCATAGAGGTAAGGCGTAAATTTCATGGTTGCCCACACAACCGCAAGGCATTCCTTTTCCGTAGTGGAATAGTTTGTCTCGGCGCGGGATAGCGTGCGGCTGGCATACGCGATGACCTTTTCGACGCCTGCTTGGTGTTGAACGAGTACAGCGCCGAGGCCGATATTGCTGGCGTCGGTGTGGACTTCGGTGTCAGCGTCTTCATGAAAGTAGGCAAGAACAGGGCTCGTTTGCAGTCGTCTGCGCAGCTCCGAAAAAGCCTCTTGTTGCTCGGCGCGCCACACGAACTGTGTATCATCGCGCGTGAGGCGAGTCAGGGGGGCGGCAACCTTGGAAAAATCGGTGGTGAAGCGGCGGTAGTACGCGCAGAGACCCAGGAAGCGTTTCAAACCTCTCTTGGTTGCAGGAACGGGAAATTTGGCGACCGCATAAGTCTTGTCGGGGTCTGGCCTCACGCCCGCGGCACTCACAAGATGACCGAGGGACTTCAACTCTTTGTAGCCAAAGTGACATTTCTCTGGCTTGAGTGTTAAGTCAGCTGACCGAAGGGCGTCTAACAATGTGCGCAGGCGTTGAAGGTGTTCGGCAAAGGTTTCAGAGAACACGACGACATCATCGAGGTAAACTAAACAAATTTTCCATTTGAAGCCAGTGAGGACCGTGTCCATCATGCGCTGAAATATAGCCGGCGCTGAACATAGGCCGAAAGGCAGCACTTTAAACTCGTACAGATCATCTGGGGTGACTACCCGCTCTTGAGGTCGATTGAGAAGTACTGGGCGCAACGTAGTCTGTCGAGCGAATCGTCAATACGAGGCAGCGGGTAAACGTCTTTTTAGTGATGTCGTTCAACTTTCGATAATCAACACAGAAGCGAAGGGTGCCATCCTTTTTCTTCACCAGCACGACAGAGAACGACCGTGGGCTGTTGGAGGGTTGGATGACACCATCACATCACAAAGCATCGCCTGAACCTGTGCCTGAATCGCTTCACGTTCCGTCGTTGAGATGCGGTACGGCTGCTGGCGTATAGGCCGGGCATCGTCGGGCGTAATTATGCGGTGCTTCACAAGAGGCGTTTGTCGAATTTTCAATGAGGTCGCGAAACAAGCGCTCTATTCTAGGAGGAGAAAACGGTGTTCGCGTTGCTGTGTTTCCGAGAGATCTGCACAAATATCAAGACGGTCAAGGGATGGGCACACATTTTCAACTGCACCGAATGTAAAACATTCAGAGACGTCCGCTAAGCAGACGGCGAATGCGATTGCAGTAGCGCGGAAAAGATGACGGGGTTCGTTCGTGAAGTTAGTCACCAGGAGCTCAGATCGGCCGTTACGAAGGTGGATGGGACTCCGCGCCGAGGTGATGCCGTGGGTGAGCAAAAGGGACGGATTGCCTTCAGCGACCGCCATCCCTTCACGTAGTTCGTAGCAGGTAACAGTCACAAAAACACTGGAACGTGGCGGAATATAAACGCTCTCAGCGGCAATTCGAAGGGCGGCGCGGCGGTGCTGGCGATTCTCGGTGTCAGTATCAGCAGCTTTCTCGGTCGAAAATGTCACGGTACGTTTCCGGAGATCGATAATGGCTCCATACTCCCGGAGAAAATCTACACCAAGGATAGAGTCGCGGGAACAGTCAGGTATCATGAGGCAGCTGACAACAAACGTGGAGTTGAATTTGGACTCTCAGCGTGCACTGACCGCTCGGAGTCACGACATGTCCGCCAGCGGTGCGAATCTACGTGCCAGACCATGGCGTCATTACTTTTTTAAGATGCGCTGCTAGCTTCCCACTTAAAATCGAAAAATCAGCGCCAGTGTCTACCAGTGCGCTAACCTTATAGCCATCGATGACCACAGGTATATCCAGCGAGAATCGGTTTTCATGTGTACGAACTGACGTCGGGGCCATCAAATCTCCGTCGTTCACAGGTCGGGTTGTCGGGGGGTCTTCCTCGTGTCGATTGCAAGCGGATTTCAATATAGTGCTCTGTAATCTCTTTGTAGCTGACTAGCCTGTCCCTGCTAAGAGTGTACTGAGGATCAGAGCCTATACCCTGAAGGTGAGACCGCGGGCAAGCTTATGAGCTCCCTCATTTCCATGAAGCTGGCAGTGGTCTGGTGCCCATATTAGCCGGATTATTTTGTCATCCTGACATGTTCTCAGTATCCTTCTTGCCTGTGGAGAGACCCTTCCTTTGAGAAAATTGCATATTGCTGTTTTTGAATCACTTATAGTTATAGTAGCCATTGTCCCTGCTATTGCAAAGGCAATTGCCACCTCTTCAGTCGTGTGAGCTAAACTCGTCCTAACCGAGCCGCTTATTCTTAGATTTTGTTCATCTGACACTACCGCAACCATAACATGCTTGTCCTCATACTCGGCGGCATCGACACAGACCACGTCCTGTCTTCCTTGATATATCTTCTGCAGCGTTTCCGCCCTTTTCTTCCTTCTTTCCTGGTGATGCTCTGGATACATATTTCGTAGCAGCGGGGGGGATTTTTAGTCGCTTTTTGACTTCCATCGGGACATCCGTCTTCTGGTCCCCTTGGCTTTAGTATCGAATATCTAGTTTCAGAAGTATGCTTCTGCCTGCCCGGGTCTTTGCCAGCCTTTCGTACTGGGAGATTTGGTTGGCCTCTGTTATCTCTTCCAGCGTATTGTGCACCCCCAGCTTCATTAGCCGGTTCGTAGACGTACTGATGGGGATACCAAGGGCTGTTTTTATGCTCTTCCTGATGATTGCTTCAATCTTAGCCTTCTCGTAGTTCGCAAGGTGTAAGATACAGGACTGCGTAGGCGATCTTGCTGATGACAAAGGCATGTACAAGTCGTAGGAGGTTTGCTTCTTTCATGCCCGACTTGCGATTTGCGATGCGTCTAATTAGACGTATCGTTTGTTGAGCGCAGCCTTCGAGTTTCTTTATAGCTTCTCCGTGACGACCATTTTCCTGCAGTCATATACCTAGGATCCTAATCTTGTCCACTCTGGAGATGGGAACTCCGTCTGCCTTTAGTTGGATTCTAGGTTGTTCTTTGTCCAATCTGCTACGTGGTGGCTGGTACACGAGCATCTCGGACTTTTTGGGGAGAGCATTTCAGACCTCTAGAGGTTATGTACTCTTCAACAGTTTACACAAGTTTACACAGCTGCCTGAAGGATGTCTTCAGTTTGTCCTTCACTACCTCCCGTGGTCCACAGTGTGATGTCGTCTGCGTAGAGGCTGTGGTTTAGCCCCTCAATTTCTTCTAGCTTTGATGGAAGCTTGATGAGTGCAACATTGAATAGCAGGGGTGAGAGGACTGAGCCCTGGGGTCTTCCTCTGCTGCCCAGTGTAAATTTGTCCGACTTGTGTTCTCCAAGTTGGATGGTTGCTTCTCGCTTTGAGAGAAAGTTACTTACGTAGTTGTAAGTTTTTTCACCTACGCCGAGGTCTTGTATGTGTTCAAGTATTGCTTTGTGTTTGACGTTATCGAAGGCCTTTTCTAAGTCCAGGCCCAGGACAACTCGCGTGTCTTTAGTATGCGCTTCAATGATCTGGCGTTGGATTTGCAGCATAATTTCTTAGGTCGACAGACCAGGTCTGAAGCCAATCATAGATTTGGGTAGAGCCCGTTGTCTTCCATGTGTCTGTTTAGTCTTGTCATGATGGCGTGTTTCATGAGTTTCCCCACGCACAATGTCAAAGAAATTGGTCTTAGATTTTCAATCTGTAGCTTTTTGCAGGGTTTGGGGATCATATGGTGGTAAGCCGTCCTAGTGGCCAGCAATCTTGCATGTATCTTGCGAGGGCAGCGATTGAGTCGTCGTCCAGATTTCGTAACATTTTATTGCTCACTCCATCCGACCCCACTGCTGACTTTGTTTTAAGGCCAGCAATTTCAGCCCTGACTTCTGTTTCTTCTATGGGTATATCCAGGTCCAGGTTTGGCGGTCCGGGGTAGTCTGGAAGTACTTCGGGGACAGGCGTTCCCACATAGCGTGCCTGTAACTTTTCAAGACTCCAAGAAGTAGCGTGTAGCTGCCACGGTTTCGCTATTCCTATGAATCTTTGCATGTAGATTCCCAATTTTGTCTACATAGCTGAAGTGCACATTCTTCTATTTCTTTGTTGAGCCGGGCCAGTGTGCGGCGTACGGTGCTGTTCCATCAAATTTGTTGCCTTAGCTTCTTCTCCAATCCCTTTTTGGTTTGCCATAAGTGCAGGAGACGGCTGTCTACTTTCTCCAGACCTGCTTCTTCAGGCACCTCTATGGTTTCTTCTTTAACATTTGCCCGAAGCGCTGTTGCCCACTCTTCTATATTTGTGATTTCTCCGCTTTCTATTTGGCTTCCAATTTCCCTGAAGGTTTAATCCCACTCCACTAATGTAGTCTTCTTGCCTTTGATTCTTCGCGGTCCTCTTTCACCACAGTTTCGATGATGTAATGGTCACTGCCAAGGTTCTCTTGGCACCATGTGGCGTCTTTTGCATGGCTAAGAAAGGTCAAATCCGGAGAAGTGTCACGCTGTTTCCGCTTCGTGTTGGATTCTGTGGATTCGTTAACAGCGTTAGCCCTGCCTGTCGCGCGTGTTGCTAGAGGATCCAGCCCTTCATATTTTCTCGCTTGTAGCCCCGCGTTGGGTGCGGAGCGTTAAAGTCACCTACAATGATCAGTGCTTGGTTGTTCGCAATTTTCAGTCTTTTGGAATAGTGTGCCGAGATTGTCCTTTCTCTGCCGCGGAGTGCTGTACACATTCAGGATGAAAATGCTTGCTTCTGTCTTCTTGGTCTTCTTGTTTGGTATGAGTTCGACGAGGACGTGGTCAATGTTTTTAACCTCCGTGTCATACCTGATTGCTGGTATGTTTCTCTTAATTAGTGTAGCCACCCGCGGTTTCTCCCCTTCCGTACAGAAAGCTCGATACCCCGTTAGCTTTGCTTGTATGCCTGCTTCTTGCAACGCGATTGCTTCCGGGTGCAGTACCGACCTTTTACGACGATATCCGCGACAATTCCACTGCCAAATAGTGTGCCTGTTATTTTTTATGGCCATGATTAGCTATATTTTTGTTTGTTGGCGTCCATTTCGCATCCAGCGCGCCGAAGCGCGCATCTATCTCATTGAACTCGATAGTGAACGCATTTAGTAGCGCCCTGATTGCCACAAATTCGGCAACTATCTCCTTAAATAAGACATCGAGTTCCTGCTCTAGCTTCCGGTCGATAATTTTACTGACCTCCTCTAACGTTATGTTCTCATCCTTCGATTCTTCAACAACAACAAAAAAATTAACTTAGGCAAAAAAAATGCTGAAATTAACTTTTACATCATTTTATTTGGGAGCCAATCACATACGCTCAATTGAAGCGCGGCCTCCATATACCATAATGGCACTGTTGTATACGACTAGAAAAAGTACTAGCGCCGAAAGCATGGAGCTGCATTTTGCGTGTCTGCGCACCTCCAAACTGAAACTGAGCGAGAAGAGAGCGCTTACGACGTCCTTCACTCCGCAGCTGACATCGAATCACGCGACGGACTACGCGGGCTGCGCTCAGCGAACAGCGATCCAGCGCCAAAACAAAATTATCAGCCCCTGCTCGGCGCGGAGCCGGCGTGTCACCCAGACCCTGTACAAATCTGCTCCCGCGGCAGTGCACTCGTAGAGCCCTGCTAGCGCCTGCGTTGCGTGTAACTGGCGCTGAAATTGCTAAGACAGTGGCTTATAAATCAGAATGGTCGAAGATATCGCAGGGATAAGAAATTTCACAAAAACATTAACTCACATTTTAAGGTCATAGAATATGTTGCTTTTGCTTTTCCAAGGCCAATTGAGTACTCTCTCAGTTCACTGAAAGGCTCGCTTTGATTAGATGAACAGGAAAACCGTAACCGTAGAAACAATTTATTTACCATGCTTTGCTGATGTCCATTTGCAAGCTATCAACAACACCTAGCTATTTACTGTCATAATACAACTATTTGCCGATAAACGGCATATAACACGCCTTGAGACATGCCATCAACTTGTTAAAATCCAGGACAACTGTCCATGCCTATTTATAGTTGACCCGTTGGACGTACGCAGAAATCTCGAATGTGCAAGCATTCAGGCATTCGCCTATTCAAGATTATTCTGGTCAATTGAGATCTGTTCGCAAGAACTTTGGAATGTGATGTAGTTTTTTTTTTTTTTCAGGTGAATACATAAAAGGAAAATATTAGAGTTGTGACTACGTATTTATTCCCAATGTCTATCAGAACGAATCTGCTACAATTTTGCTGTTTCTTCAGCCATTCACCTTGCTCTGAAGGGTGTCGTTGCCCCGCTAGACGCTAACTGGCCGTTGGGTTGGCCACTATAAACTCCTTATGCTTCGGTTCGTCCTCCTCGCTCAGGTCGGCCGTGAAGAGCGGAGCCACCTTGTCCATATCCTCCTTGGTCATGTGGCTCAGTCTCTCGGCATCCTCCTCCATCTCGATTCCCTCGACGTTGCTGAAGTTGCGAGCCAGTGCGCAGCGAATTATGCGCAGCAGCTGGTAGCGCGAGAAGCGATTCGTGTTTTTGGCCAGGCTCTCGATGTCGCTCTCCTGGTAGGTAGGGACGCGAAGCTTTGCCAACTCAGCATGGATGATCGCCTTGCGTGCCTCCTCGTTCTGGGGAATGGGGATGTTGATCTTGGCGTCGAAGCCGTTGCGCATGTCCTCAGCGATGAGCCACGGCCGGAATGTCGTTGCTATCACTACCTCCTTGTACTCTTTTTTCTCGGCCAGCTCCTTCATGTACACCAGCAGCTCAGCCTTGACGGCAGCCACCACGGGTTTCTTGGAATCCGTGTAGTATGACAGGTACAGCTGGTCCAAGCCCTCGAGGACAAGTACAGAGGAGTTGTGCTTCCTGTAGTTCCTAACGAGCATCCTGGTCATCGAGGTAGGGTCGTGCTTGATGCCGCCGATAACGAACAAATCAAGGTCTACAATGAATATGGACTTCTCGGGGTACTTGGCGTAGAGAGACTTAATGAGGAGTGATTTACCCGTCCCGTGTGGACCATGCAGAAGTATGGTGGACACAGCCTTCGCCTTGGGGTCCGCCAGGATTTGAGTTAGCCTCTCTTTAGTGCGATCGATGCCTTGGATGTCGTCGTCGAAATTGATTTTCTTGCCTGAAGTAACGGTTCCAGCCGCCAAGCACCACGGAGGAAGAACCTTAAAGAAAACAGCAGTGAGAATGATGATGATGATGAAAACATTTATTGACATTGGCTTAGATTAGGTGAGAATGAGAAACATATATATGTAGTTCGCGTGGTCGACAGTGAATATAAATTTGGAAGTAAACGTAAATAACACTATGATGAATGCACAAATGGCGCGGTTACAGGACGTTTGCATATTATCCCTTTCTTGATTATTTCTTAGTGCCAGTGCGTTTTTCAATTACTGAAGTTCAACTTACTAGCATAAGGAACTTCAGTATGATGATCCTAGACTTCGTTTGTGCAGAATGCGAAGAGAATAACAACACGGTTTCTGTGGGCTCTGTTTCTACTCACGGGTCTGGCAAAGAGCCGGAGAGGCTTTACTTTTTTTATTTTGAATTCGATTTCTTCAAAAGCGGACACTATTTTTCCTGTCCTGAAAAAATATTAGTCACCAAGCAATGATTGGCCCTAGCTTTCCTCTGATTGTCTGTGTTCGTACTGATTCCGTGACACTGAGCTTCTGGTGGTGGTAATGGTTTATTTATTTTTTTTTTAATAATCAAAAAGAAGGAAAAGAGTATTGCCGGCCGCGGCAACTGCTATCTGCCCCTCTATTTTAACCAAGATCCCTTTTCACTGCGCACTTTTCATTTAAGAAAATTGCCGCCAACAATGCTGTGTGTCAATGAAATCTCACCACATAAAAAAAAAATTACAGAGGTTTATCGTGGCTAAACGAGGTAAAAATGCGAAGGCACTAGATTGGCGCAGCGTAGGTTGGTTTTCACTACCAAATACAACGGAAATTAGCTTTATGGTCAAAGGTCAAAAGTTGAGGCGTCTCACATACCCCCTGGTTTTTCGATTTTCCCTTTTTCCGCAGTAAATAAATACACACTAGAAGCGTTAGCATGCATTGGAAGAAACACGTAATCAGTCAGAAGGTGTTAAGAAAGACAGTAGCGTAGATTTAATTTCATTCACGAGCTTATGCCACGCTAGCCTGAATGAGCAAGAGTACATGGGGCATGACGTAATAGGCGGGAAAGAGAAAAACGATCGTTTTTTGACCCGACAGAGAAAATTTCAAGGATCATAAACGAATGAAAGAACTCTGACCCCGGAGTTAACTGTTAGCGGGCGTCGCTAAGCCATGATGGTTATTTCCAAACAAAATAGCAAGAAGGTTTCGTCTTTCAGTAGACTTAAACGCCTAATAGTGATCACGGCGATGATGTAAGCGTGTATCAACGGGAAGGGGCCACAAAAAGTGGTGATAAATTTAGTTAAAAGTTTTTAAGCCATATAATTACTGAAAACACGTATAATGACGGCTCGCAGGAAATTTATAAATTTGGTGATAACACTGCCTAAAGCAAGCTTTGTGCATTTTCTTCTCGATGCCTCTCTCTGCTCTTGCAGCTACAAGAAGTGTTCCGGCATGCGTACGAGACGAGGGGGAATCACTCAAAGCAAAGTTAGCCTAGTTAGTATTTAGTTCAGCAGCCCCATGTCAAAAACTAGAACTAGAATACAATACCACCCGAAAAAAGAATTGCACTACACAGACCTAATGGGGCGTTTACCGAAAGGCTAAATTCTATTAGTTAAATTCTATACTGTATATAAATTGACTTAGTAATTACTATATAAATTCTATATAGTAATTTACTATTTCCATGTCCTGTGTGAACCCTTTTAAACTGATATTAAAGGCCTCATCAGAGAACACGGCGTTGACCTGCACCATCATAAAAATCGCTGATTCGTCGATGGAGTGTGAAGTTTACGAGGCTTTGGAGCATGGCTGATTGGCAGATGCGATAGCTAATGGTAGGCATACTGGTTACGTGGCATGTCAGCACGCTGTGGCGGGCTCGCTGCGCTTGGTTGTTTGTAGGCGTTTCTATATAGTCGGATATAACTCAAAAACGCAGCGGGAAATATCCTTCAAAAAAGATATCCCCCACGAAATGGTGTCACGCGGGAGTGTTATGATGTCGCTGTTATAATGCAATATTAATGGGCGTGTCTGCTGTTCACCTGTGATTTAGCGATGAGAGATTCATTGCGACGTTATCAGAAAGGGTTCTCGACATTGACTGAAAAGCCTTATTTGAAGGGCATTCATCGCCGCATTCAAGAGATCTACCTGACCATAAACATCTCCACGCATCATATAGAGCCAAGATGCGTCTATTTGTGCGTTTGTCTTCAGCAGTGAAAAAACCTCCGCAAGTGAAGAGGGCGAACACGGAAGTGTGCTGCTGAAAATGGAGCGTCGCCGATTGCACAAGGTATGCGTATGCAATGAATAAGAACGACAGGCAAGTCGACCGGATACGTGGTTTCAATGGTATTTTGTTCTATAAATTTTCCTGTCGTTCGTGCTCTCCCGCTCGTCAGCGTTTCCTGCTACAAATTATGGAGGATAAGATATTTTCCGCCCACACTGCCCGGTCCCACAGTCTTCATAGTGGATGCTTCATTCAGCATGGCTCACTCACTTGAGACAGAACGGCGATCTGCAAAATTTTCTTCATCTCTGGTACCCCTTCTCCCACCAAGTGCAAATCGGCGTCGCCGTCCGAGAACTCCTTAAGCTTCAGCGCCCGCTCGACAAAAGGAGCGCATGCGTTGCGGATTATCAGGGCCGCGCTCAGGTAGGTCTCCATGGCCTTGCGGTAAAGGCGTATAGCGCTGGCGAACTGCTTCTTGTTGTCCTCCGCGTTGGCCTGGTTGGACAGCTCAACGGCCGCCTTGATGTCGCTGACGAACGTCGCCGGGATCACCATGGCGGTGGCCTAGACGGAACACAAGACGACGATAGCAGTCAAGCTGAAAAGCCGTTCTGCAGTACACGTGGCTCTCTACTCGCGTGCAAACAAAACTTCGTTCTTCACGCCCCGATCTGTTCGCGCTGCAGTAGCGTATGCCAAGCGACGCGGGAGCAGGCGAAAAGGCCGGCTCAAGTCCATTTTCTTGTCCTTTTCAACGCGACAGCTTTAAAAGCATCGTTAATTATAAAAATATTGCCGACTGCATTTACGTCTGCTTAAGAACGGAAATGAGGAAAGCCACTTTACAGGACTGTTTCCATTAACTTTAGCATCATTTTAATTCCTACTATCATCATCACGACAATCGCTTCTAGCGCCAGTAATGGCTGGCTCACCGCGCTGTTACTGCAGCCATGGCCAACGGGACCCTGGACAGAGCCCCCCCCCCCCCCCGATTAAATAAATAAAGATGTTTTGTCCTCCTCTTCCTTATCAACTAAATGCGCAGTTAAACAAATGTTCTTTTTTTCTTC
>JAJIZL010000495.1:80683-124695 GCA_023969395.1 Amblyomma maculatum | reverse complement strand
CGAGTTGGTAATCATTCATTTTAAACCAGCCAAAAGACAAGAAACAGAGAAGCCAGACTCATCTCGTTCGCTTCTATTCTCTGTCTTATCCTTTGGCTGGTTTAAAATGAAATACAGCAAGTGCCAAGTAGAACATGATGTGGAGCATGGTGTCTGAAGAGTTGTGCATGAACGAGCCGCGCCGGCGCGGCACGCCACTGCTCGTAGTGTGCCCAACCTCCGACAGGCAGTGAGACTCACGGATTCGGGCAGTATGGCCAGTGTGACTCTTTCGTCTTCCCATGATAACTCTACACTGTTAGAAATTCGCTGAAAAAGAATGTATTAGTTTAGGCCGTTTACAGTCTCTAAACACACCACGAAATATGTCAGCTGTATTGCATTCCGCTTCTGCTTATTTTCCAATTTTTGACCAAATTTGATAAAACCTGGCATTCTGATTCGGTTTCTTGTACTGATTTCAAACATGCAACCATTTTTCCAACTGGCCAATTAGTTCAAGAAATAATGAAATTAATTGTTCATAATTTGCAGAAACAATGAAAAAATAACAGCACTACAAAAAAATTCACATGGACACTTTGCTAGGTACTAGAAAGCGTAATGAATACAATGTTAGGAGCATTTGTTTCTTTAACAAATATTAGTGATGTTATAGCAGTTCAAAGTTTTCAATTTTGCTCTAAATCAGACAGGAAGGCACTCACATTTGGAGCAGTGAATTCTGAACTGCTATAACATCGCTAATATTTGTTATACAAAAGTGCGCGTAACATTGTATTCGTTATGCTTTCTAGTACCTAGCAAAGTGTTCATGTGAATTTTTTGTAGTGTGGTTATTTTTTCATTGTTCCCGCAAATTATGAACAATTTCATTTTATCTTTTGAACTAATTGGCCAATTGGAAACAATTATATATTTGAAATCAGTGCAAGAAACTATATCAAAATACCAGGTTTTATCAAATTTGTTGAAAAACGCAGGAAAAATAGCTTCAAGAGCCATGTCGCCTGTTAAGGATGGCGACAACGAGACGAGCGCGAGAGCTGCCGCTTTCAACTATTGTGACAAGAATTCCCCACCGGAAAGGAACGCGGGGTGTTTGGCCAGACGGCGACAGCAGCCCAAGTCGGGCCATCGGGAAACAAAAAAGGTTCAAGTGAATCCCGGCGTCTTCCCGCCTGGGTCAGTACCCTCAAGCCGGCCACGCGGTCACCCCCTTAGTCTGGCCGACAGCGCGTAACAGCCCTTGCAACGCAGACGGTGTGGCCCAGACCAAAAGGCGCCGAGCTCCTCGCTAGTAATCTACACTGCGCTTTTCCAATTCGTCTTGCCGACGGCGCGCAGTGGCGCGTTCGACATGGTTCGACGCAGGAGCGCCCCCGACAATGGGACGCAGACAGACGCCGATCGACGCAGGTGTGTGCCAGACTGTGAGACGCCGGCAGTCAGTGAGCTCGTGTGCTGCCTTTTACACTGCCACAGCGGCTTCCTCCTTCCCCACCAAGTCTAAACTTTCGAGGGGGGCCTCCGGGAAAAAAAAAAAAAAGAAAAAAAAGAAAAAGTAATTGGACTTCTTGTGAGGAGGCTTTAATATTTAGACACCGCGTGCAGCAAGATATAACTGATTAAAATCTCGAGGAAATGCAAAGTAGCCAATTGCATGCGTATGTAGTCTTCACGCCATGCCAAAACGGCCGTTCGTCAAGCGTAGGTATCACCTCCGTCAAAGAAAGAGAAAGCCAATATTCTTCTCGAATTAATGTATCTGTGAACTGGAGGCGACGGTGGTAGAAGAAAGACAAGAAGCTCAGGCAGCGTGTCCGCCCTGTGGTGTGCAAGAGGTGCTGTTATATCATAGCTATATTTATCGCACCGCCGCCAGGGCCAGCATGTGTTCTGGCTGCAATGCTCTTCGCTGATTCTGCATGTAGAAGGTCCCCCCCCGCCTCCAATTTCCCCTTTCGAGAAAGATGGCGCCATTGCGGCAGCAAGACTGTATCTGTGGCTGAGGCGTCCCGAGTGTTGA
The DNA here is from genome assembly GCA_023969395.1 of Amblyomma maculatum. Classification (NCBI taxonomy): domain Eukaryota; kingdom Metazoa; phylum Arthropoda; class Arachnida; order Ixodida; family Ixodidae; genus Amblyomma; species Amblyomma maculatum. Next base: position 122,666 of record JAJIZL010000495.1, on the reverse strand, counting down.
ACAGCAACCTTGGAAAAGGCCACACCTCATAAAGCGTTCAGACGTTGGCCCTTCCCAGTGGTTTGTATGAGGTTTCCAGTTCCTAGTCTCCAGTGGTATGCGGAAGCACCTTATCGCAGACCAGACTGTCTGTGCTCGCTGATAGCTGAAACAGCCTCATCCAGCGCTATTCTAATTTATTAGGCGAACGCCACGCAGCACCACACTAGAGTAACCCGCACATGGCATTTTACGCTTTAAAACATGCAAGAGCGGTGTCTGACTGCTGCTCTTCAGTCACAGAGGGGGAGTAATTTCATATATTAGTTTGAATCGTCCAATGTGGCCGGCGCATGTCTAATTGTTTACGACATTAATCGACTCATTTAAACATTGTTCATTCAAGATTTATCTTATTTCAACGTCAAGGAGATTTCTAAACTCTATCAAGCCTTTGCGGCTATTTCTGTTGTGAGACGTTCCAATCATCCAATCAACAGCTCAAAATGAAAACCACACCTATGTTTGGTTTTGAATTTTCTCACAACTAAAGAATTTTTTTTTTTTTTTTTTTTTTTTTTTTTTTTTTTTTTTTTTTTTTTGAGGACGCCGTAGCACAGGCGTGCGGATCACTTCGGCCACATGGGGTTCTTCAATGAAACTGTCATCTATAAGCATATGCCTGCCATGCTTTCAGCTCCGACCGAAATGCTGTCTCCCAATTAGGATCAAACTAGGGTATCCCAGCTCAGTACTCGAGAGCGTTAATGACTAAGCCACCGCGGTGTCGTAATAAGTAAATAAATAAGCTATGAAGACTAAACCTTTTTCTCGGAGCGTACCATGGTTATTTTATCCGTTTCGTTGCTGCGACGCCGCAGATGTGTATTTTACTCTGACAAAGTGACTATAAATCGGACACGGCTCTCTGTGTACAAGCCCGAATCTGGATTGGGCCCGCACGTTTAAGCCCACCCCGGGTCCAGCAAAAATGTTCATGAGTCTGCCCAGACGGCCCGTGGGCTGAGCCGCACCCGGCTTTTGAGCCGGCCCATGCCCACGCAGTGTCGTGTGAAGCACGTGCTACCTTCACCTGACACTTCTACAGAAGGTCTGACGATCTTCTATTTTTTCGGTTCCTGGGGCTGCCTTTCAGTGGGTCGCTTTCTACTTTTCGAAGTCTGAAAGGTAGGCAAGGCCGGCAGAGAATATCGTGGGGACCGCTTCCTTTGCTAGCAACGCTTTGCAGCACATGCCCATTTAACTCTGTCATCCATGTTTTGGACACAAACCTGGGCTCCAAATGCTCCTCACAAACAGTAACTGTATAGCTCGGTCCTATCTTGGTATGCCGGCCGCAATAGCTGAAGCTGTTCGACATCTTTTCGCACCGAAAAAAGCTGACATTTTTCACTGCAGAATACGTAGCCTGTATCGCAGTGGAGAACAATGCACTTTTTTCCATATTACATTACAACTTAGAATATACCATGATCGAAGAAAGGCGTGGAGCGGGGGCGTCAGCGAAAATTGAGAACTGACTGTCATTCCTTGCAGCAACCAGCGAACCCGCGGCCACCAACAGTCAACGCAGCCTCTCTGCAGCCTACAGAAGTCAGCGCATCGGTATTGCCACTTACTGTTCGGTGCAGAGCAGCCCGCTCACGCACTTCTATTCTGACACCATGATGCGGAGGTTGTGGGTCCGGGCCGACCAGTGGCATATGGTAGTTTTTTGCTTGACAATTACCTCAGACAAACTCATTATGAAATATCTATTGATAGCCATGCCATTATGGGCATAGAGCAGCGGTCTCAAACTCATATTGCTACGTGGGCCGCATTGACAAAGCCTTTTCTCTCATGACCCAGGAGCCAGAAAATAACAAAACAACAGGAAACAAAGTACAATAAATAACGATAAAATGAACAAAAATAAGCAAAACTTCTTTTTTCCAGACCAAGCCCTTCCATTATTGCAAAAGAAAAGCAACGTGTGCTCCTTTCCGCTTGAATGCCGGACAAAAGCAGCTTCAGGATCGCTCGGAGAGAGGTACTGAAATGACATACCTGTTAATAAATACCACACTTATAATCCTCAGCAAGAAAAAGAAAAGCACACTTGGAAATAAAAGAAAAGGCAGGATGTCCTGCTCCTTGCTTTTGAAGGCATAGTGATGTCAAATGAAAGTTCATGCAGATTAAGTGGTCAACGCCTTATCAAAAATGAATGCATACTAACTGGGTACTAAGTCTGAGCTTATTTTAGTTCGAAATTAGGGCTGGTGGTAATGCTTTCAAAACGCCGGCTGAAAATTGAGCTGGGCAGACTGCATCATGCAGCTTCGCTGGCCGTGCTCCAAGACCCCTGGCATAAAAGGATCATCTCTGATGAGCGGAAAGAGACTGCCCGGCGCTGCTGTGCCAGAAGATGCAGGAGATGACAAAGCAAGTGAGTGCGAGGGCGTGCTCACAATTATTGCTGCTACAGTGAGCCTTATTTGCTAGGCTGCTTTGATTAATGTGAAGCAACCCTGCCACAATCGGCTAGTAGGCATATCGGTGCCCAGAGAAACTGTCACTGTTTTTAGCTGCTCAACGGCCCTGATAGTAACCGAATAAATAAATAAAGTTCTTGCAGTAACTTTGTTACACGCACAAAAAAGCGACACAACCAATCTGTGCAGGAATACCATTCGTTAAAGAAGGCAGCTTTGCTAGTTTCTCACAGCGAATTGAGAAGACAATATAGCGTGGTTTGATCTTCCATCTCGTGCAAACATTTCTTTGTTTTTGGAGCTAGTCTGGTTTTCTTAGTCTGAATCAACTGTTACATTGCACACTGTTTGCGATGCATTAATTGCAGCTGAGGAAGAAAGGCTGCAAACTACAAGCTGGACACTGCAGCTGCAGGAAGCTGCAGGGATGCTTGCTTGTTCGATTCATTCATGCACTCTATGCAAACTGGTGACCTGCCCCGTGTAAAAGTTAAAACAAATGACCAGTCCCGGTGGCACAGCAATTGTTTTGAAATTAAGTACAGGGCTCACCTTGTGGCGTTGGAGCATAGGCTGCCTCCGCCTTTCATAGTCCCCTTTGTTCAGCCTCAGCAACCAGCAAGCCCATGATAGACTCCAAAACACATATCAGGAAGGTCCCTGCGTACCAAATATTAGACGTCAGCATACAAGCGATGTTTACACACACAAAAGAAATTAAGACAAGTACGTGTTGATGTAAACACAAGGCGAAATCGCTTACCTCACCGTAATTAGAAAGGGGCCTTGCACAGTCATAAAATGAGGTATGAAATCATTATTCTACACCGCGTCATAGCAATGAGGGTCACACAAAGGGTCACGTCGCACAAATGGTTAGTACGTCGTGGTGCACCGAAACAAAAGCTTCCCACACAGGCCTGTGTGATCCTCGCCTTTCCTGCTTCTACGCGTTGTTTTGTCATGTCCTAGTATCTCCTTAAGTCCCTCCATCAGCTCAAAGACGTTACAATCATTAACTATTCATCCAGACCGCTGAGGAAAGCCTACCCAAGTTTCCCGCCGTTTTCAGGCGCACGCAAGACTCGTAGTCAGGCGTGTTTTACATGACTGAGACTTTCGTGCGGTTGGCCTAATAAACGGTATTTGACCGTATGTTCCTTGGTGTCGAACTACGTTGAGCTTTCGATTGAAACTTTCTACAATAAACCTTTGGGCCGTTCGGGCCCACTGCCGGCCAAGCAGGCTCAATGGTCGTCAACAGAACATTCGGGCGCAGGGAAGTTGAAAACTAAATGTAGAGTTCCAGACAACAGGCAATGACTCAATACATGCATACTTACCGTACAACACGAGAGCGCACGTCTGGCACGGCGACGCAGCTCCCACGGCTCCGACGACGACCAGCCATTCTGCTACTAAAAAAACAACCACCTACCCACAAAACAATAGCCGGACGTGACGTTTTTTTTAAACCGGATAAGACGTCATGGGTTGCAGAAAGCATTTTGCTCCTGCAACCCGGTTGCAGGAAGCATTTCGTTGCTGCAACCGGGTCGCAGCAGACGGCGCCCACCCCGCAGTGGCCACGACGTCGAGGTGTCGTCTCTTTGTTGTTGAGTCGTCGAGTGCGCACAGCATCAGCGCATGTGCTCTCGTGCAAACCACGATTCGCGAAAAAGTGCACGCTTTTTTCTTTAAGTGAACGAGCAGGATGCCAGGGTCTCGGAAACAGTACTCGGCTGCTTTTAAGAGAAAGGTGATTTTAGTTGCTGAAAACATCGGCAACAGTGCGGCCGGGAGGCAGTTTGGCGTCACCGAGGGAAGCATTCGCGGATGGCGACGACAGAAAGAAGCCCTTTTCGCGTGCAAGGGAATGCGAAGAAGCTTTCGCGGGCCAAAGAATGGCGCATTCCCGGAAATTGAACTCGCTCTGACGGAGTTCGTACGAGAACAGCGAGCATCGCATCTAGCTGTGAGCGTAGAGCTTATGCAAGCAAAAGCTAGGGAGCTTGCAAGGGAAAAGGGAATTCCGAGCTCCGCCTTCAAAGCAAGCAAGCACTGGATACATCGCTATATGTGCCGTGCTGGATTCTCGCTACGCCGGCGAACCTCGATTTCACAAAAGCTGCCCGAATCCTTCGAAGAGCTGCTGGTGGCTTTTCAGCGCCACGTGATTTCTTTGCGAAAGACCAAAAACTTTCAGCTGGGGCAAATAGGCAATGCTGACCAGACGCCGGTTTACCTGGACATGCCATCGCCCCTCACCGTCCATGAGAAAGGCTCTAAACAAGTTTGTATCCGGTCTACTGGAAACGAGAAGACGCGGGTTACAGTCATGCTATCGTGCATGGCAGACGGCCGCAAGCTCCCGCCCTATGTCATCTTCAAGCGCAAGACAATGCCGAAAGGTGAGGAGCTGCCGAAGAATGTCATCGTGAGATGCCACGAAAAAGGTTGGATGAACGAGGATCTTGTCCTCGACTGGGTGAAGTCAGTGTGGTGCAAACGGCCCGGTGCACTGTTGTCCTTTCCATCCATCCTCGTGCTGGACGCGTTTCGTTGCCATTTGGCCGACTCGGTGAAAAGGCTGCTAAGCGACTGCCGCACAGAACTTGTTGTGATTCCGGGTGGGATGACCTCACAACTTCAGCCTTTTGACGTTTGTGTCAACAAACCCTTCAAGGACGCAGTCAAGCGATGCTACGCGGAATGGATGCGGTCAGGTGAGCCTGCAGTGACGCCGGCCGGGCGGCTGAAGCGAGCATCGCCAGCCACGCTGTGCAAATGGATTGTGGACGCGTGGGCAAGCATCCCAGAGGAGCTTGTGCGCCGTTCGTTTAAGAAGTGCGGCATCTCAAACGCCCTCGATGGCACAGAAGATGAGTACCTGTGGGATGATTTGTCCGACAAAGAAATTTCCGAGGAAAGCGCTGCTGAAGATGAAAGTGATTGAAGTGTGAGGTCCGATTTCAATAAATGTCTTGTTTTTTCTCTCTCGTATTATATGCGGTAAAAACTTTTTTTTTCCATTTCGCGTCTCCAGAATTTCACCTCGTATTATATTCGGGTTCGTATTATACGCGGGTTTTTACGGTAATCCCTTGTCTACTTTGAAATAAAGGAAGAAAGAAAAAAGAAAGAAAGAATAGTGAAAGCAAAATTAGTACGTGGCGAGCAAGAGAAAACTAGAGTACTGGTTGCATAAATGCATGCAGAATGGATAGTTTACACCAAACGTTGCAGAAATTGAAGTAATGTAATAACATGAAAAATAGCCTTTAATGGAAAAGGGAATTAAGATAAACAGAACAGCGGTGAGAGTAAAAGAAGGATAGCAGATGTACAGAAGGTATAAACAATTAACCATATTAATTTTCTATGCAGGGTGGCATTCACAACTGCCTTGATACAAATTTCAGGGGATACCGGTGATCTGATTGATCACACTTATTCCAGAAACATGTAAATTAGCGAGAGCAATACGACAAGAGCTAAAATAAAATAGCTATAAATGGTATCAATGGGATGGCAGAAGCCAGAAATATTATGGGAATGAATGAACTTTTTAGCTTTCATGCAAGGTTCGGGAGCAGTTGTAATCTGTTAGGCTAAAAAATTGAACCTCTAAATGCTGCAAAGTCACTATGATATCTATTTTCTAGCACATTTGGTAGCAAACTTCTTTGATTAGAAACAAACATAGGCACTAACTGCAAAGCAAGGGAAATATGTTTTTCATCATTTCTCTGCAACACTTTTGGGTAAAAAAAAAGAGTGTGATGGAAGCCTAAATGAAGTTCTCTCTCGTCGTAAAAAAAACAAAAAGAACAAAAAAAAAAAAAAAGAAGAAGATTTGGGAAGCCAAGAAGTGCACACTCATGACAACAGTTGTTTTACAGGGGCTTATGGCAAGACAGCATGTGATGTTAAGTGGCTATATGTGCCATTATTGTCAAATTCTTTTATTCTTACTTTATTTATAATATATTTTGTGGTTGTAACCATGCATATATGAGTATTGTAATTTCTTCCTGGGGCCGAACTGCACTACGGTCACATCATCAAACTGTAGCAAACCAATCATTCAGCTCCACAGCTGTATAACAGCTGGTCCGGAAGACATATTGACCAGTAGGAGTGGGGCTAAGTGATAAGTTTGTGACAGCTTTTTTGATGTAATTATTGCATAATTCGGACACTGGTGTGCTGTGGGCAGTGCCTGATCACTGTGATCAGGCACTGTGATAGCTAAAAAGAAAAACAAAGAAAAGGCTAATTTTGGGCTATGACAACAGCAGATGGGCTGGTAAACCAAAAAAGAAACTTGGATTGACTGAAACGTAGCATGCAACCTTCGAACACTATCTTCACACCACTGGGAGCCTGGCTAACCCAACAGCTCGACAAGCTGGAGGTAGGCTATGGAGCCTAGACGAAGAAGCACGCCCAGCAAGCAGCCGAGCAAAGCATTTTGGAAGCACAGACAAGGGCGCCGGACAGCTCTAAGGCTGAAAAACAAAAGAACTTGAGAAATCCCCAACGAGCAGTGTAAAATGCGGTTGCTCACGAGATTTCAATGTTCATAGCTCTCGCGTTTGGGAGATGGGATGGCAGAAAGTGCCAGCAATATCAGATGACTAGTTTGTTTTCTCGGGCAGTTGTGTCGGGCAGACTGAGAGCAAGAACATATGTGAAGATGCAGGTACCTTGAAGCCTGGTCAAGCTCTAGCGATGATGGTAGGACTACTGCACTTGCTTTCCTCTTGCCTGATATCTTAGACTCCTCACTTTGCTGCCCCACTCGTAACCACGTTGTGTGAGCTGTGGGAGAGGTGGTGATAGCCACTACTGCTGCTGCTGCTGCTGCTGTTTCATATCAGCACCATCACAAAATGTTACTCTGCGTTTTTGTCTTTGAGTAATGAGGGTTTTCTGTAAACATTTTCATGATGATTCACCTACATATATTCCTTATTTGGGTTTGCATTCTGCATTGCACTTTTGGGTCTTTATGCAGAACCTGCATATAACCAAAACCCAGATGTAGTTAAAAATTGCTGATGTTTCTCAGTTTTGTTATAACTAGGTTTTAGCACCACTGTGGTGGCACAGTGTTTTAGGGTGCTCGATTACCATGCCCCACAAACCTCGACTACCCCGCGCTTGACTACCCCACAAACCAAACCAAACCATAACCAGGTTTATCTATGTGTCCTTTCAATGTAATAATTTTGCGTTAGGACCAAAAATTGCTTTGAAAGCTGTTCTGTGTTCTTTATCCATTTGATTTGATTGCTTTTTCTAATATATATCAATGATTTGCCTAACTGCATCTCGTCCAGAAAAGAGTGCTTGCTGATGACTCTGTTATTTATCATAAAATTACTACTGAAACTGACCAACAAGCTTTGCAATCAGACCTAAACACGATTAATATGTGGTGTTCTTACTGGCAAGTGACCCTAAATCATACAAAAACTAAGTTTATGTCATATACGCGTTCCTCTTTCCGCATTCCAACCTCATACCTTATAGATAACAATATTGTCAAGCTTACTACCACATACAAATACCTAGGAGTAAATTTTCAAACGGATCTAACATGGCATCATCACATCAACGTTACTTTTACAACTGCTAATCGCTCACTTGGAATCATGAAACACAGACTAAGGCAAGCACCCTCACACTTAAAAAAACTCGCATACACCACCTTAATTAGACCTAAAATTGAATATGCATGTGCAATCTGGGACCTGAACCAGGTTTACATCATACATAACATTGAATCCCTGTAAAGCCGTTCACATAATTTTTTTGGACTATTCCCCGTACACCAGCGTTACATTTTTAAAAATCGTGCCAAATTAGATCCACTATCACTACGATGAAAACACGCTCGCCTAGCTCTGTCTTATAAGCTCTATCACCACTACGTTTTGCATGACTTCTTCCAGCCACCTGGCCTCATTTTCCCTCGCCATGATCATCCCTACAAAGTCAATCGCCCGTTGTGCCATTCATCGTTTTATGCACAATCATTTATACTAAAACCATAAGTGACTGGAATAACCTACCATCAGGTATTGCTACCCAGACAAAATTCACAAAATGCTGCATACTCACATCACAATGTGACCTCCCTGTACACTACTGTATTTTTTATAGAGTTAATAATCCTTCTTTTGTATTCCTTTGAATACCACTACCTTCTTTCAGATCTTTTGTATTCTTAATCTGTGCTGTAAATGGTTTGCATATTTATAAATAAATAAATAAATAAATAAATAAATAAATAAATAAATAAATAAATAAATAAATAAATAAATAAATAAATAAATGTGTAAGGCTCACCAATGGGTAAGGTTAAAAATGCCAAACATATTTTAAATACTTTTTTTACTCCAAAAAATGCAAGCCGGCGTGCAATGAGTTGAGTGGGGAGAGGAGGAGCATCAGTTTCGATCGACGACATGTTGAACCGTACAGGTGCACTTAAAATAAAACATTGTCAGAATATAGCAGCACATAAAACATATACATTTTAAAAGCACACAGATTACTAGAGACTAGGGATGCCTATGAGCAAAAGGTAAAAACATAATGAACGGTTAGTCTAAAAATCCTGTTAATAGCAGCATGCAAAAAAGGGGTTCATGGAAGCACCATTATGCATTTAAAAATTATGGAGAACAAGTAGCGCACATATGTACCACTGTCCTGAAATGAATGAACCCTTTCCAGTTATCTGTCGGGCATCGTTCGAGAATGGAAAAGTGTGTGTGGCACACCCTTTGCTATGACAGTCCCTATCTTCTCAAGGAGCTAGGGAGAATGCTGATTGGTGCTGTAGTCAGTGGGGAACCTGACCACAAAGGCTTGCAGGGCCTCTGAAACGGTACTTGCGGTAATATTCTAATGCAAGAAATGCATAGAGCTGGTTTTAGGAATAATTTTAAAAAGTGCTCCAGGTGGCCACTCGCAGCCAATCAGTGCGGCACTTCTTTGTGTGCTCCCTCCCCGATAACATCATTGGGGCTTGCTGGGTGCACCCACTGATTCGGTGCTCCCAAGTTGTGAGGAGGATGGGGTGCGTTGGGACACCGGTACATTTTGCTTTCTTCATTTTTTCTTTTGCGCTGGCATGGTAACGAGTTGAGAGGGAGACGAGGAGCACCATTTTAGATTGCCGATATGTTTGCTGCTAACGAAGCTGGCTTAAAAATTTTCGCTTTGTGGAGAGGATTTATGGAATGCCTATTTTTCCTGTGTGTTGTTTAAGTTTTAGTAAATAGCTTATTATGGGCTCTCGGGCAATTTCGACATTTCTTCTGCCTCCTCATATCTTGATGAAAAATTCATGATGCGTTGTATGCAGTTTTCTGGTCCTTTGTGCCGAATTTCACAGGAAGGTGGCATTTCATTGCAGTGGAAATGAATTTCAAATTCCCATTTTATGGCCTCAATTGGGGAGTTTTCTATGGGCAGTGTGTGTGATTTCACCGGATGCTTGGCTGTCAGTACTGATAATGTGAATGCTTGGGCGAGTTGGTGTTCTATAGTTCTTGATACAGAGCAACGGATGCGACATTAGAAGAGGACACAAAACACACACCGGCGCTGACTTACAACTGACAGGTTGAGTGCAGAAGCCCACATTTTTCTAGGCAAGCTACACATCAACCAAAAGCAACAAGAGAATATATGAAAAAGAAAAAACACTCAAAGAAGCTTATCGTCGATAACGTTTCACCTGCTAGCAGAAAGAAACCCGATTTCTTTGTCGGATTAAAGAAGCGGTGGTGCGCTGACGTATGAGTCCTTGCTAGATATGATGTTAAAAGCCCCAATCACCTCTCTTATCAGCTCGTTTGTGATGACAGATGACTTCACATTCGAATTCCGGATGACAATGGGAAAATTTTCTGCAATGAGCCGCTAAGTGGCCTTTAACACCATTTCTTGCATCATTATGTTCACACAGCCAGTCATTTAGACACCTGCCTGTTTGCCCAATGTACATTTTGCTGCACTTGAAGGGAATGGTATAAAACAGTTTCTTATCATATGGAGCGAAACAGTTTCTATAATCCTTATTACAGATATCTGTTGTTTCTTGTTGAGGGTTATTGCGATTGCAAATCGTGGATAGCTTCTCTGGAGCGGAAACGACTGCTTTCACTTCTGCGCAGCCCATGATCTTCTTGAGGTTATGTGAGCAAGTGTAGCAATACGGAATAACGGCAACTTTTTGTGTTTTTTTTCCTTTGAATAATTGTTGACTGCTTAGCCTCACCATTTTGACCGATGTTGATTTTTGTCTGTTTGTGAATTTTAATTTTTTTCGTTACTTTGTTAACCTATCTCACTGTTTTTCAAAGCTAGATTACATGGAAATCGGGAAATATTCAGGAAATCCTGCCCACACAGCATGCAGTTGAAATTGAGAAGATTCATAAGAAAGTCTTTTTAAATTTGCAGGTATAGAAATGGGCATCAGAGGCCTCCAGACATTTTTGGAGAAAAGTGTTCATGGTGGGTGCACCACTGTGGACATCATCGATGAAGCAAGAAAGCATCGCAGAATGTGTCCTGCAGGCACTAAACCAACTATTGTGGTTGATGGTTTGAGCCTGATAACGTGGATATACAAGCAGACTCGTAATTTTATATTCGGAGGCCCATGGAAGGAAATGGCAAGGGTTGTGGTAAGCTCCTTAACTGTGATATGAGCAACCTGAGTGCATGCTTCCTGCGTGGCTTTTACTGAATAGTATTGAGGGCTGACAAGTGTAGAATCAGTGTTCTCGGAAGCAAAGTTCTGAGAAGCAGTGTTTTTGAAGTGTAACAGGTTTCCTGCATTCATTTATTTACTTATGGGTGTGTGAGGAACGGTAATCAAGGTCCCATGGCCATTTTTTTTTATCAATGAAATTTTTTATATGCAATTGTCTTAGTTTTGCAAGATATGCTGTAGTTTTCTCTGAAAAAAAAATTGTATATCACAAGAATTGGGAGACATTTTTTTTTGTTATTTCATAAAGTTGCAGGTTTGGAGCTCTGCTGCAAGCACGCTGAAATGTTTTCGCATATAAGTATTTGGTTACTAAATATATGCAACTTGTTCTCTTAGAAATGCCATAAGGAACGTCTTTTATGGCCACAGTTCAATTGCGAAGAAATTCCAAACTTTGCTGGAAGAGCTATGCACTTCAGACAAATAAACCTTCAGCTCTACCTCCCGGCGCATTGCACTGAAGTCTTGCCACTCAGTATTTTTTTTTTTATTTTACATGTCATGCTCTTCATTTGAGGCAAAATTTGTACCTCTAGATTAGCAAATCCTTTTCTGCACACAGCTTCAAAATCTGCCAAAATTCTAAAGCATGAAACGATTGACAACTTTGATTAAAAAAAATCTTCAAATTTTTGTAGAATCTCTCTCAACAATCTTCAGCGCTTCATAAATATAAACCACTAACAAAGTGTTTCATTATATTGTTTAAAATATATAAAGGTAAATATAAACCTGGACGTTTTTATTCTAGATTGTTTAAGGTTGCCTCTTAGAAGTAGAAACAGAACTGTTTTTTATTACTGACCCACGTCGGTACATTTTACATGGCACAGGCCATGCCTGCAATCTTTAAGCTGGTTTTGTCCTATGATATGAAATTTAATGCTCATAGTCTTCGCATACAAGTCTGATAATGTCACCTGAAATTAGGCTTTTGTGCAGGCAGACTGTTGTATTGCGGTGGTGCAGTGGTTAAGATGCCAGACTACTGTGGCAGAGTACTCGGGCTCGAACCCGATTGCAGGTGCCAGTGGCTGCATTTCGATGGAGGCGAAACGAAGAGGTGTCCGTGTGCTGTGCGATGTCAATGCACGTTAAAGATCCCCAGGTGGTCAAAATTTAATTACTCTATAGTTCTCCACTACGATTTCTCTCTCCACTTTCACTCCCGCCTTCCTTTCTTCCTTTCCTTATGGTGTGGTTCAGGTGTCCACAGAAAAAAAATGTGACGATACTGTGCCTTTCCTTTCCTGTAATACAGTATGTTAAATCTCGTTACAAGAGACACTGTTACAAGAGACACTCGGTTATAAGAGACATTTGAAAATGGTTTGGTTGGTTTTCTTATGTCTGCCATGTTAACAACATTGCATAAAAGAGACATGGTTACAAGAGACACTCGGTTACTAAGGACAACTTTTTCAGGTCCCTGGAGTAAATTCTTCACTATTTAGAAGAGACACAACCCAAGCATCTGGAACGTACCAACTCGTACATGATGCACTTCAGATTCCCTTAGCTAAATTATGTTCCACATCAGTGTCCTTTTTGTTGTGTATATCAGGAACTGAGGAGTGCTTTCCCATGATTGGAAAGTCAAAACGGCATCACATTACTGTTACCTACGAAGCAAATCAAAATGCATGAATGACATCCAGCATTTTTAATTCCTCACTGTTGAAATTTGATCACAAGATGAAAGCTTAGAATCCTGATGCCTTTCTCTTTGTGAATCATCTGAGGGTGACGAGCATGTTAGAGTGCCTCAAAGGTATCACAGCAGCAGGAAGGCTTGCAAAGTTAAGTGCTTTACCTCCAGAATTTGGGAAAAAATACACTTTGCACTCACAAAAATACATACTAGTATGAATATCTTCTTTAAACTTTCCTGAACAATTTACTGTTAATGCGTGTGAATGCATTTATATATGCTAATGTGCAGTGAACTGATCAACACAGTGCTTTTAGAATTTTTGGTTACAAGAGACCTTGCTTGCAAGAGACATGTTTTTCGGGTCCCTTGAATGTCTCTTGTAATGAGGTTTTACTGTATTTATAGTGCATACAGGCAAGCACAGGAAAGAATGAAGTTGACAGGACAGAGTGCAATCCCTTAATGAGCTGTTCTCATGACAGGAAAGAGCCATGCTTGGCAGTAGCTACGTGATGCCTGCTACAATCCTATATTTCACAGTGCCTTGCACGTTGCCGCTGCGCAGAGACTTCATCCTTTCTGCTCCCTTCTTTCAATAGCAAGCTACTTCTTTTCTGAACACCTGGAAGTTCTGTTTGAGGTAGGATCTTCGATCTAGTCGGCGCATACATAGGGGGAGCACAGATGCTCTTCGTTGTTATGTTTTGCAGTTGGTTTTTCGGTTTATATGGATGGATAGTAGGTGCGTTTTTTGTTGCCTTGCGTTTCTTTTTCTTTTTTTTTTTTTTTTCGGGTTAGAAACTTTTTTAATAAGAAAGCTTGACATTTTGGCTCGCACGTGCCGCTGCCATAGAGGTGTAAACCATCAAGAAATTTTGAAACCTCTTAAACATTATGTCTTTTATAAACCTTTTTTCATATATCTGAAATTTGGGAAATGATAATGCACAGTTACATTCAGTACATATATTTTGTTACCCAGGAACATGCATAGAAATATATTATTCTGCCAGAACTATCATGGTACAAAGCAGTTTGAGGAAATGATAGTGATATATTGCATATTCAGTATAGTTTATGAAAAGCATTGGATGAGTGTTTAGGTGAGGAAATGCTTTCTTGCACACTTTTCCCAACGTTGAGGTTCGAGAGCATTTCAACAAATTTGCACGCCCTCTCCTGCAAGCTCATTAAGGAGCTTGTATGCACATTACTGAACTGCGACCAGCTCCTTTCACATGACTACTAAGGGGGGCATACTTGGAGTAACCTGCTTGAGGTAGATATTGACAGATCGTTAGGAATACCTTGTCATTGTGCAGATGTCTCCAGATGCTTAGCAGACTACTAGTCAAGAGAATTTACAGTAAATTTCAGTGTGTAGTGAGGTGACACTGTGCTAAAAATTGGAACTTGGTGTTTTTGTTTTTTTTAGAGGCAAAGAAACTTTTTCTTCCTATATTTTTCAAGTTTTTTTTTTTTCACAAACTTGCATCTAACGTTCTACCAAAACAGCCTAAGTGTCAACAGTGTGTAGCTTGTGAAGCAAGAGATCTTTGTTATGTTTCCTTTGAAACTCCATGTTTATTTCTGAAAAAGCAGCATTGAGCCCTTTCATAGGCCTCCTTTCAAGGTGCATCTTGTGGACATCGCCCCTTGTATACCAAGATAACTTATGCAAGTGATGGGACTCTCGCTCACTTCAATAACAAATGTCGGATTCGTAAACTACAGTACATTGCATCTCAAGAAAAATGGTTGTTTACAGTTTCAGGGTATGGAACAATGCTTGCAATGGCTTTGGTTGCCTAGGGGAACACCAACACAGCACAACTTCCAAAAAACCTGCATGCGAGGCCGCTAAGACTGCCAGCGGCTTTGCAGTGCAGTTGAAGGAAATGCTTAAGGATATCAGCATTCTGGAGCTCCTACAGAACAAGCTTGCACAGTTTTGCGAGAGAGGGGAGGAAGGGTGCGAAAAGGCAAGGAAAATGCCTGCTGTCAAGAGTGTTCACATGTGGAAATGTGTTCAGTAAAAGTAAGGTGTTCAAATACAGACATCAACAGTCTGTTCCTTGATGATCACTGAAATGTAGTCTGGAGATGATGTCTTAATTTCCTCGTGGTGCAGCATTATCAATAAAATTCCTCTAAATTCCTCTTTCAGAACACAAAACAGTTTCTCTGTTTACAGGCACAGTCCCCTGTGGAATGACAGAACCTCGAGGTCCTAGAGTGAGCAAAAGTAAGAGATCTCCCCTTGGAGTTCCAAGCCACGCCGCACTGCATCTTGAGGTGGCACCCCGAGGAAGTGTGACGCAGTTTGAAACTTGAAGAGGCAGTTTCCTTCTTTTGCCTACCATAGTACATAAGTGCAAATTAAGAAAACTTTCAAAACATATTAATGCTAATTTTTGTAATAGTTAAAAAATGATATATATTGTTACCGGGAAACGCGGGACCAAAGTGTGCTCACTGACAAAGACGACGATCGAGGAACGCGGGCACGACGAAGCGTTGAAAAAGAGAACGACACTGAGAGAGTAGATTCTGCACGGCTACCGAAGTCTTAGCATCGAGTTCAGCCCATTGCAGTGCCGTCACATTAAGTACATCCCCGTAACAATATGTTTAACAAATCGATTAAATACTAATGCACCTCCCCATGAAGAAGTTATGAGGAAAAAAAAAAGTTATATCGTCGTCGGCCTTTTCTGAAGAGATGACGTGAAGGTGCAAGTTTATTCCATTTTAAGCTTTTATGAACTCTGCCAACAAGCAAGGCTTAAAATAAAAAGCATTAAGAAGGCTTTGGATATTGCATGAGATAAAATGTAACCACATCCAGTTCAAAAACATATTGACTGGCTAGTTGGTTTTGCATACTGGAGATTGCAGGGCTGTAGTAACATGGATGAGACGAGAAGAACGCAAACACAAGCACTTATGTTTGCATTCTTGTCTCGTCCATGTTAGTACTGTGCTGCAATCTTCAGCATACATTCAATTCATACTAAATTAACTATCTGATGGTTTCTCCTTCCGAGAGGCAGCCTTAAGCAATTGCATCGAATAAAAATATGCTCATTATTGCATTTATTTTAGTAATCTTAGACAATATAATGCAACATTGTTTTAGGACCTTATATTTATGAATTACTAGAAATTGGTGAGGGAGCTCTTAATAAAAATTGAATATTATTTATTTAATTCAAATCAAAGTTGTTCATGGCTTGATGTTTTAAATTTTGGCGGATTTTGAATCGTAGAGAAAAACCTTCCTAATATAGAGCTACAAATTTTGCCTGAAAGGAAAATCGTGAACCGCAAAGTACAGAAAGACTGTGTGGCCAGACCTTAGTGCATCGTGCCAGAATGTAGGGCTGAAAATTGGCTTTTTTGCAGCGTGTAGCTCCTGGATTAAGGGTTGTGATTTTTTCTTTAAAAAGCTGCGGCAACAAAAAACTTTTTCTTTTATAGCATTTCTAAGAGAAAAATTGCATAAATTTAATGAGTAAATACTGATGTGCAACAAAATCTTAGTGTTCATGCAGCAGGGTTCAAAACTTGCAACTATACGAAATGTCGAAAAACGGTATTCTCTGCTGAAAATGACGCCATGGGTAGCGTAAGAGGGTTATCACGCAGCTCCCATCCCCCCCTTAAGACCACTTTTTTACGTAACACTCGCAGTACCATAGTATGTTCCACGTCAGCCGCCATGGGGGGTGTGAAGATAGTGAGCACCCTCAAGGATAGATTACACACAACATAAATACATAAGAAAGAAGATTGAGCAGCTGTCATTGTAGCTCAGTGGTTAGAATATCGGACGCGAAATTCGGAAGTTGTGGGTTTAGATCTCACTGGCGGCATGTGGTTGTTTTTTCTTCTACTTTGTAATGTATTATCTCCATACGCACATGGACATGTAGTAGCATCAAGTTATATTAATGATTAAATTCATCATTAGTAGAAACAGCTGAATAAGAAGATGGTGGTCATGGCTGAGCCCTTTGATAGTGCATATTGTCATTAATGTAATTTGATATTTGTTCTGCTGCTATTCTTTTAATACTGTAACATTTATCGGAAGCAAAAACATAGAGATATTCATAAAACAATGAAAATACTAAGAGAAAAGACAAACGGGCATTATTGAGCTGTAGTTTAAAAACATTGGTATTAGTAGGCCACAAAAATTTGTGAAAAAAAAATAACAGTGAAGGTGTGTATCGGAAAGGATAAAAATGGTGATGTTCATGTTTAGTTTGTGCCATCATGAGTGTGTTTTGCTGGAAATCCAAGATTGATGGAGGAACTTGCTGATGTTACTGATGTTAATGTGCCCATCCGGGAATGCTGAAGCTAACTGGATTTATGCATTTTTGTTTAGACCTTTTCAGCGGTAATACCTGTGTATTAATTTGCTGTGTGTGCACGTGAATGTGCGCTTGCATGATAAGGTGTTTTACTTTATGTGTTGTTTAAAATGGTACATGACGGTAGAAAGTGTGGTTGCGACTATTAGATGACTGAAAGGCTGTCTCTCATTATGCTGTCTTCTTTTCTTTTAATTTTCAGAGGGATTTTACACAAGCGTTTCAAGAACAATCCATTGAGTTGGTTTTTTTTTTTGATGGTTATGTGTGTGACTCGAAAGTTGAGGAGTGGCGCATGCGACGCCAGAGACGTTTGGGTGACATTCAAGAAACATTTCAGAGATTGCGATCTGGAACATGGACAGGGAGTAATGCAAATGATTACAGCTGCCCCAATGGAACAGCATACACACTGTGGCTTGCTGTCAAGAGCCTAACGACATGCAAAGTATGCTGGCCAGTTAGTAGTTTGGGTTTGGGGTTTGGTTTGAGTGCCAATGAATGTTTACCAACAGTTACTTGTGCCCTGTTTCAGGTATTCTTTGCAATCGAAGAGTGTGACTTAGAGGCTGCCCGATATGCTGAGTGGCATCCAGAGTGTTTTGGTTTGCTTAGCCAAGACACAGATTTCGTGATTTTCAATATGAGAGTATTATACCTCTCTACTTTGAATTTGGACATATATAATCTTAGAACCCGGGCATATCATTCTACAGCCTTGGCATATCACCTGGGTCTGGATCCTGAACAGCTTGCTCTTTTTGCATGCCTTTCGGGCAATGATACTGTGAGAAGAGACCAGGATCTGTGCCACTTCCATGACTCGATTGGTATGTATTTCTATGCCCACATTTCATGACATTGTAGTCTTTTAGTGCACTTATTTTAAACGAAAAGATAGCAGTGTCTCGAGGAAAGACTCAATCAAGTAATAGTTTGTGCCTACCAATGCGTAGAATATATGTGAAATTAGGTATGCCAGGTGTTACATCTTAGTTTGTGAACTTCATATATGATCAAGCCACTTGCACCGTCAGTGACTGTGGGTTTGAAATAGGTACTTCCTTTGATGAAAAGTTCTTGGTTATGTTGCCTGCTGTGTCCAAGATGACGGATGCAAACTACTGAATGAATTCTTACGTGTTTTTGGAAATGTCTGTAAACATTACCACCAGATTCTCCATGACATCAAATTATTAATCAGTGCTTAAAATTAATTAGAGGAATGCCATTGTAGTGTTCAGGCCCTTATTGCGACATGAGCTCCAAAACAGTACTTTCTGTTAGTTATCAGCAGGTATGAAAGTTTAACTACATACATATATTGCCTGTCATTTGAGGAGACTGAAGGCATGAAACAACCGTCCCAATGTATGCTTATTGGTGAGGGTATGCCATCACTGCAGATGATGTCTGTGAAGATGGATCTGCGTCATCAATGCAGATGATGTCATTCTTTCACTTGATTGATGTTGTGCAGCTGCGTTTTGCTTTTTTGCACAACATTTAGTTAAACGCAGCAATCAAGGGAGCTTAAATGTGGGAAATTGGCAAGTGGCAAGCGGCAAGCTGGACAAATAATTATGGAAATTTTTGGCTGGCCAGCCATTCTCAGTGTAGCAGGTAGCAGAGCTATGACCTCCTAAGGGCTACTTCTTGTTGTTCGAGGTTTTATTAGTGTTTATTTTCTTGATAATGTCCTTTGAATGGGCTGCGTGATGCTACCGTCATTCAGCACAGTCATTAGATGCATGTCATATGATGCAAACTATCTGCTTGTCCATAAGGACTCTGTTGGGGTTGATAGCCAAGGAAACAAATATAGTGTAGGTTTTCTTCTTTGTGCCAGATTGGAAGCAACCATATGAAAACTGGTGTTTTAGATCAGTCTCACATTGGTGCGGCCAGGAGTGAGCAGAGTCGGCTTGCAGGCTGATGTACAGCCTTTGTCAAATGTTTAGAGTCCAGGGGGTCTGCTTCTGAGCCGTGTAGTGGTGCTGATGTAGCATTAGGAGAGGTCCTTCCAGTTGGAAAGGGTTAGACAAAAAAGTTCTTACCATCAACAGATTTGGAACATTGGAAATGCATTATAAGCCCATGCCCCCTTGCGCTCTACACTTTTGACTAAGACTGTACGTGTACATAAGGAGAGAGAGAGAGTATGTAAGCCATGCACAAGGAGAGCAGCGGTGTACTGGGATACAGCAGTGTTTATTTTCTTGGTAATGTCCCTTGAATAGGCTGCATGATGCTACTGGCATTCCTTACAGTCATTAGATGCATGTCACATGGCATAAATGGTCTGCTTGTCTATAGGGACTCCGTTGGGGTTGGTAGCCAAAGAGGTAGATATAGCGTAGCTTTTCATTTCTTTGTGCCAGACTGCAAGCAGTCATGTGTTATTAATTAATAATGATAATTATTACTATTAAAATAGTTGATGCCCTACTCACTTTGATGTAGCTTCTCTGTTTGTGTGCCTTCTATGTATTCCCCTGCAGAAGCACTGCATGGTAATGCAGTGCTTCTGAAGCTAGTCAAAAACAAATGTTTTCAGTACTTTGTGCATTTTTGCCCAGGGCTGATTTCCATGACATGTCCAGTAAAACCTTGTTATAGGCAACATAAAAAATCTTGATATAGTTCAAATAGCCAAAATTCGTAATATGAGATTTGATCAAAACAGGCATACATGAGGACTGCGGTTTAGCCAGTGAAGGGTGTGCCAACTCCGTGTTAGTTATATTGAGGTTGTACTGTTAACTTTTGTAGTTTCTATGAAGTGAGTTTAAACATAATAAGTGAATGGGTTTCATTTTAGGCCAAACATTTATTGGACCAACGGAACAAATAGCCAGTAGCACTGAAAAGTAAAGACAGAAGGCTGACCTAGCAACTGAAGGGTCACTGCGGAGTGACAAGTATGCATAGAATATTCGGAAAAGTTATGAATTATGCAAAACATTAGACATGCCAACAAGCATGGCGATGTGGCGTATAGTTTTTACTTGAGCTAACATAATTGCAAAGTGTGAAGTAAGAAGGAAGTGCTTTTGTTGTTTTTTAGGTTTTCCGGGATACCAGCGTGTCGTGTTTCCTCGGCTATTTCAAAAAATAGCCAGCGTTATTCGACAGTTTGGTTGGGGCCCTGTTCCCGACCTTTCTGTATCAAGATACACACAGGTCAGCTTGGACCTCTTGCTGAGAGGCGTACGAGGCTACAGTCTTATGATAGAAGGCTGCTGTTTGGAGCTCCCATCTGGTATTGACCGTGTCAGCTGGCATTTGGCTTTTCGTTCATACCGGGAAGCCACTATTTTTCCTGCTCTCCTTCAAATATTACATTCAAAGGAATTATACCTCGGCGAGACGATGGAGGACGCAGTGTAAGTATCTTAGTGCGGCACAGTGGGGCGAGCACGCTTTAGTCAATGAACGTGATGACAATGAGAAATAGAGGCAAAAGCAGTTGCAGGCTTGTGCATTGAGCCACGTGAAGGTGCCCACAGAAGTTTTTGGAATACAGCAGCCACAAAATGCCTTAATGTTTGGCTGTCTGAGTGTGCAACCACATACTGGAGAGTGAGATCTTCCAGTTTTTGGTTGCACTTTGAGGCAATGAGACACTTCTTTGGCCACTTACACAGGTGTTAAGGAATGACCCAGAAACTTGTGATCTTGAACAATGTACAGCGTTGGCTGGCTGTGCAAGTTGAAACTTAATGACTTGCTTTTATTTACCTTGTAGATGTACCTGACATAGCAGTTCAAGGCCGGCATATGCAGCGTAAACTTTATCACTGGTGAAACTGCATTAGTTGAGAGTGCCTTATTACATAGTGGACATAAAAAATTTCGTGTGAAATTTAATATTTCACCATCTGGGGTGTACATCCATTCAAGGTGTATTCCAATATAAATGGGCTTGGTATTACATCATGAATTTTTTTTTTTCAACAAAATTTTAGTGCATCACTTTAATTTTGCAATAAATGGCTTTGGTTTATTGTAGCAATTACATGTCACAAGTGATGGAGAGCAGCAATTTGCAGATTTTGTAGGTTTCACAACCTTCTGAGTAAAAAATTTACAAACATGAAGCCATTATAAGGCGAGTGTTAGCATTTTTATAATGGTCAACATTGGCAAGAACATATTTGGGACATGCCCTGTAGATAACTGCACTTCATGTTGCACTTAGCCTGCAGCATGGCTAAAGAGGAAGATGACCTTGATAAAATATGTGGGCATGTGTGAAAGCGCCCATGGAAGTTTGCAGCTATTACTTGCCTTACATGGGTCTTGTTCCCAGGAGGCTGCACATAAGTGCAATGTATTAAAAGCGTCTTTGGCACATGCCCGAAAGACAGCTACACTCTGTATGCCTGTATGTGTTGGCTCCATCTATGCCAAAAGTGCCTGACTGCCTTGACATAGCAAGTATCTTCAGCCATGGAAATTTACAAGTATTGTAGTTTGCAAAGCCTATGATGTGTTTCATGCTTTGTAGGCAACAGCATGCGAGCTGCTTAAGTAATGCACTCTCAATAGCACACTTCACCATGTAGCTGTCCTACTTCTTGAGGTCCAAAAAAGGTTTTGGTTGAAGGCATGGAGCAGTATAAAATGACATGCTAGGCACTGCACATTGCCACTGCAGATACTACTTGTTTTGTCAAGGCAATAAGGCCTTCGTGTGATTTCAAGAGTATTGCATGCTGTGTGTGAGATGGAGTATGACATTTACTGATTATATCTTGTCTTTTGTGATCCACAACGCTTTCCTTTTCTGATGACTGGAGCTCAGTATTTTCTCATGTGTTGCTAAATGAAGAAAGAAAATAGTCAAAACCTTTTCACAAATTAGGATACCTAAATTGGACAGAGTTTAGTGCTTGCAATCTTGAAAAGACACTGAGGTGGATTCCACATAAGGATGTATGTTGCTGCATAAGCTGTATAAGGCACTATTGACTATTCAATAGTGCTGCAGGGCTGTGGCGTGTCTGTAAGCTGAGAATTAATGAAAACTTCAGCTGATGCAATTGGCACATGGGGAGACTATGCGCTGAATAAAATTCATAATATGTTTTGGTGCTCTTTGGCCAAAAAGGTGCCCTTGCACCGTAAAGGCCCATCATCACCACCATCAGTCATAGTTTATGTTAGTTTTGTCTAATGGCCCATGCTGGTAGGTAAACCATCTCCATTTCAAGCTAAATACAACTTTGTCACAGCTAATGGCATGTAGCATCGGCAAAGCCTTTTACGATAATGTAAGGGATGGCTAAATTTTTAAAGTATTGCTAGAAGTTTTTCACTCCTTTTGTATAGAACTTTAGTTTATGGGCCTTGCTTTTTTTTTTTAGAATTTGGGCAGTAAAGATTGGGTGATATTTTTTGAGCTCGAACTCTGGTACAAATTGGGCTGTTGAGCAAAAAGTTTTATAATTTTTTTGAGGTTCTTTTTTCATTAGAAGTTTCTTTATAGGTCCTTTTGCTACAAGGAAAAATTTTAATATAAGCACTCTTTTTGTCTGAGACATAAAATGGCTTATTGTTTGCAGATTATTTCAGCAGCAACATTGAATAGCAGCTTCATAAAAGCAGGTTTTTCTTGTTTATTGTAATTACCTCATTGCATACTTTACCAATCTCCTATACTGTACTTCTACATCTATGCAAGACCTGTTTGCCTTGTAGACTGTGCAGGATGTTGAAGCAGGATGTTACTGCTTGATAAAAGGTACCAATACGAAATCTGGTCGGTAGGTGTGCTGGGCCTCTCGCTTCCAAAACGTACCATTATCCTCAAATTAACCCATGTTGTGAATGCAAGTTTCGAAATAAGTCTTAAGATCACCAATTCAGCAAAAGCACTTCTCCGGAATAAGAGCATATCTCGTAATTTTCATACGGCGTCTTCAGCTTTGTCCAATGGAAAGCCTACATTCTCCTGAAGGTGCATTTTAAGGTAGGAATTTGATTTAATCTTTTTGTTTAAAAGGCAATGTTTGGATAAAACCTGGTTTCATCCAGGAACCAAGGGCCCTACCATTACGGCCTAGTAATGCAGATTGTTTCAGGGAAGACATTAATTTTAACAGATAGTGGGTTCAAGGCGAAAAACAATATTTGCAGGAACAATCTCTCTGCCATGACAGGCGCAGTGTGCTTCAAAACTCCTCTAATCATCCAGATAATTAACTAAACCTCACTAATTAACTTTTTCATTACCACACCTGGGTGGTTAGCCCTAGTGTGGAGTTGGAATCTGCCGACAAGCTGATGCCAAATCAGTTTTTGAAATGAAGAAATGCAATGCTTTTTCTTTACGAAACCAAAACAGAGCATGGCATGGCACGATAGCGTTAATGGCTCCCATCTATGGCTCGCTCCCCTTTGCGGATCCTCGGTCGCTTAAGTGTAGTTTGTTGCTCACTTGAAAACTAATCTCTTAATTTATGCCTCTGTTATCTCACGCATGCTCTCTAGCTTACCATCTAGCAGCCATCTTTTTCTGAAGGCTGTCTTGTGTTGTTTGGTCAGGCTGCACCACGTGCATATTTTCTAGAGGAGATTATGGGGAGGTGTAAGCGCACTCTGCCTGGTGAGGAGGTGGAGAAGTGCTCGAGTGCCAGCAGTAGGCCTGCCTGAACAGTGTGTAGCCAACCCAGTGGACAGCCCTTGTGCTTGTTACATGGCTCCTCTGAGAGCACGTTCATTGTGCAGGCATTATGCTTGTCAGTTTTGCAACTGCTTGGCTTTCTAGCTGACGATGCAGTTAAACCGGTTCCTTTGTGTGCCAAGCCTGTTGCATGTGAAACGTTTGAAAGAGGGTGCTTATTAATTTTTATTGGTGCATGATCTGGTGTGATTGATGAAAAATATGAATTGTTAGCTTTGTACTTGGAGGCGATAAGGCGTGTATTTTTGGAACTAGCCTACTTATGCCTTTTTTACTGTTTCAGAAGTCCAAGCGTACCGCCAGCATATGCATGTTTTCGGCCGGTGAGAAGCAGGATGTATTGGGTGCTCTTTGGCGGCAGTGAGAATGAAGTTGTCACAGAGCACATTGCGTACCCCGGAAGTGATGAAATTCGAGATGAGGATGTTGTGTCTACATCAATTCTTTTCAATGGTGAGACTGGTGGTTGTGTGCTCACTCGATAGAGTAAAAGTGAGCCGGGAAACTAATTTCTCGTTAGGTGATGGATGTTTACATGTTAGAGTGCCACTGTAGGCTTTAAGTGAGCCTGGAAACTAATTTTGTCATTAGGTGATGGATGTTTACATGTTAGAGTGCCACTGTAGGCTTTAAGGCATACAGTGGCACTCTGACATTAGTGAACAGCTTCACATTAATTTTGATATCCTGGCGATAATACACCAGATGTCATAGCCACTGAACCAGCATGGCAAGTACCTCTGCTACTAGGTGTGAGTAACATACAAGTGTAATGAATTAGCAGGCACCTTGGGCTAAACAAAGATCATTCCTGCTATACTGCATGTAACCTCCATATAATTAGTGGTGGGAATGCTGTGCCAATTGGACTGACATGCACCGTTGCATTAAACCTGCTGCATGCTGCTACAAATTGGTTCTTTCCTTTCTTACTGAAATTTCTCCAGTGCTGTGTGAAAATGGTATTCCAGCAACGTATCGAGTTGCAGTGAGAGTCGGGTGGCGGAGGCTACATTGTACACAGGCATGACTGCTTTATTGTCTTGATGAGTGGGCTAACTGACAGAATCTATATATATATATTGTCACGACTGAAGTCAGAGGGAGCCGTGAAGGTACATGTAGCCGAGGACCCAAGAATAAGGTCGGCTTGTAGTTCCGAACACAGAGTCCAGCACCAGCGCGCCGCTCGTGCCAACCACCGCTTCGTCGTCGTCGGCACCAAACACTGCTGTCGCGCGGCGCTAGGCACGTGGCATTATTCCCCCCCGTGAAAGAAAACATCGTCCCGATGACAAGGTGAGAGGAGAAAAAAAAATTAGGCGTGAGGTGAACTGTACAATAACGCAAGGTTTCACTTGCAGGCACGGCCGGTCTCGAGGGAGAGCGCGTTTCTCTCTTCTCTTACGGCCTCTCCAATGGGGTCTGTTTCCACCGCCCTCCGCGCCTCGGTGGGGTCGCCACCGCCCCACTGCTGCTCCTCCGCTACAGCCGTTCACGCGCAAGGGAAACGCGCGCTCGCTCTTCGCTCCGCCCGCATTGGTTGCAACCGGCAGGTCCTGATATTTCACTCCTTATGGCTTATAGGAAGAAGCCGTAATCAGCGTCTGATTTATCGTGTATGAGCAACAAAATAGTCAATAATGCGCGTGCGCGCGAGAGCGCGCGCGCCTTCGTCAGTGCTGCCGCGCACGGTCGAATGAAGTTTCGGGTGCACTTACATTAACACTTTTTGCCTAAATTTTTCACAAAACTATATGTACCATTTTATGCAGTGTGCCTTTGAAAGCTATAAGCAGGTATAGCGCGACCTGACGCTAGTGCTTGGCAAACTGTTCAGCTAGTGGATATTCTGTCAGCCGCTGCCGTTTTCGTTTAGAGCAAAAGAGGCACTGATGAAAATTCATAGCACGTCTCAGATTCAGAGTAAGGAACAAAAATTTACGCATACAGTTAAAATTTCAGTTGTCTAGTGAAGCGGATTGTTCTAGCTTCGTTTAAAACAAATCAGTAGGCTGAAAGACAGCAGATGTATACGTAATCTCGCGACTGACGCACACGTAGACAGTCGTAGTCAGATTAATACAGCGATAAAAAAAAAAACATTTAATCAAGGAAATGGGAATAAACAAATATGCATAATTGAAAAGAGCAGCAAGCAATAAAAAAAAATGTCCTTCAAAGTTAACACATTGCACTCATTCATCAAAACGGTACATGCGGCTAGAAAATTAGTCTCAAAATCTTTCTGGACGGTTTGTGCACATAAGGAGCTGGCCTTTCGTTCCTGTCTGTCACCTTCTTAGCATAATTGACAAGAAGGATTCTGAGAAATTTCTCACATATTAAAGAAGCGGACCTTATAGCATGGCTATTGTTAATGCCTTCCAGACAACTCAGCAAAGGTGAGTTCTCAAGTACTGGCTGGATTAAGATTTGAAGGACTTCAAGGACATTTGTGTGTGGTAGGTGCACGACAGCTTTTTCAAAAAAAGACGCAACCTTGTGCAAGAGGGCTACAAACTCTGGTTTTGGATAATGCAGTCCGCTAGAATCTTGTCCTCGCAGAATAGTGTACATGGGGCTGCTTCTTTCGCTGGTTTCAAGAAGGATATAGCACAAGCGCCACACCCGAAGTCACTGATTAACTTTACAATTAATGTATCCAGCGACGTAAGCTAAACCAGAATGCGTGACAGTGGGTAATTGGATGACAGGAGATACCATCACTTCTTTCAGTTCCTCGGTTACTGATTGCAGCAGAGCTGAAATGATTTCGTCGGTGTCGACACTAGGTGCCTAGGCGCGCAATACAGCGCGACATACAACTCCTATAGTCACCTCGATCTGAATAAATAGCACAGAGAAAAGCTTTTATATTCATTATTGAGAAGTGTTCCTTAAGTAACAGTGGCGAATGTGTATTAAGCAAAGCATTCTACCAAAATAATGGGGCAGTGATTGCTCTCTAAGGCAGGCATTACTGCACAGATAGTTACAAGGAACTATTAGTTCAAAAACATACTAGAAAAGGAAAGAAAATATTGCTAATTAGGGCTTGAAATAGATTGCCTGTTTTTTTCATGAAATAATCATGATATCATGTAAACATTTCATTAAACCAACGTTTATTTGCAAAATTAAAATAATGTTTATAATACAACATAAAACGTTTGCTGGTCTATAAATTATAGCAAAATTGAAAACAAAACTTAAAAGCGTTTACTCTGACGTTATACTAATACTTTATGTCATGTAAGCATTGTGCAACTTACATTACATTTTTATAAAGTTATTTTCATCTTCGGTGTTACCTCGATGGTTTCTCATCTAGCGCTGAAAGACGGTTTTGCCATTGTTGCTGTTATGTTTGCCTTGAATTAAGAAGCTTCGATGTGATCACTGCTCATTCACTTTTTTATTCATATTCTTGTACAGGCTTGGGAAAAAATTCAGATTAAAATGAACAAAATCAGATACCATGCCGCAATACATGTCATATGCTTGTCGAGCGTTTGCTGAGCGACAGTGTTTTTTAATATAAAGACTCCATTCACGTGTGTAGCACGCTGACAGGATGCCGCTGCAGCATATACCTTCTGTAATTGTTCATTTAAAGGCTGCACTCACCACGAAACCCGCGGGCGACAGCGCGAAACCAGGCAAATGCCACCCGCCGCCACTGAAGCAGATGCGGAGCGAACAGTGAGCAGGTCGCGCCCCTTGCGGCGGCGGAGAGCGTGACTCAAGGAGAAAAGTTCCCATTGTTCACGCGGCGATTGAGAAGGCCGTAAGAAAGAGCGCGCGCTCTCTCCCTCGAGACCGGCCGTGTTGCAGGGAACGCTCAGTCACGCGAAAAGTACGGCTTTAAGCGCACCACATGCACAATTTCAGGCCGCTGGCGTCGAACACTGACGGTCACAGTTCCATCCGGAATGACTTCGTAATTAACGTTGTTTAAGCGGCGCAGGACTTTATAGGGTCCGAAATAGCGGTGGAGTAGTTTCTCGCTCAAGCCTTTGTGGCGCACGGGGGTCCACACCCACACTTGGTCCCCTGGTTCGTAGTGGGCCTCCCTGTGCCGAAGGTTATAGTGTCGAGCGTCGGTGGCATGCTGCTCCTTGATGTGCAAGCGGGCCAGCTGACGGGCTTGCTCGGCCTGTTCTGCGAAATGGGCGGCGTCGGGTTCGACTGCTTCTTCCCCGCTCGGGAGCATCGCGTCCAACATCATGTGGGCCTCTCTGCCATATACGAGACGGAACGGCGTAAACTTCGTGGTTTCCTGCGGCGCCGTATTGTAGACGAAGGTGACATACGGCAGGATCTCGTCCCACATTTTATGCTCAACGTCGATGTACATTGAGATCATGTCCGCCAAAGTTTTGTTTAGTTGTTCCGTTAATCCATTTGTCTGAGGGTGATGCGCTGTTGTTGTGCGATGCTCGGTATGGCTGAGAGTTAAGGTGTCCCGCAGTAGCCGAGCTGTAAACGCCTTTCCTCGGTCAGTAATGATGGTCGACGGTGCACCGTGTCTGAGCACAATGTCGTTCATAAAGAATCGAGCAACTTCGCCGGCAGTACCTTGGGCAAGGGCCTTCGTTTCAGCGTAGCGTGTGAAGTAGTCTGTGGCGACTACGATCCACTTGTGTCCGTTCGAGGATAAAGGAAATGGGCCTAAAAGGTCCATGCCCACTTGCTCGAAGGGTGTGAGGGGTGGTTCAATAGATTGTAACATACCGGATGGCTTGAGCGTGGGTTTTTTTCGCTGCTGGTATTGTCGACAAGTCTGTACGTAACGTCTAACGCTCGGAGAAAGATGTGGCCAGTAGTAGTTCTGCCGGACTCGGTTTAGGGTGCGTGTAAAGCCAAGATTCCCTGAAGTTGGTTCGTCGTGGCAGGCCAGGAGGATTTCGTGCCTTAGATCAGCCGGTATGACTAGCAGGTATGTTTTCGCACTCGACGTGGAATTCTTTTTATAAAGCACCCCATTGCGGAGGCAATACGACGACAACCCCCCAGCAAGGTACCGGGGTATTGTAGGATGCCCACCTTCAAGATGGTCAATAATCAGTCGCAGCTCGCCGTCGGCACGCTGTTTGGAGGCGAGATCGGACGTAGTGACTGCTCCGAGGAAGCTATCGTCGTCGGTGGCATCTGACGAAGGAGGACCGACGGGCGCGCGGGACAGGCTATCAGCATTGGTGAGCTTCCGGCCAGACTTATAAATAACATCGAAATCGAACTCCTGTAGGCGCAATGTACAACGTGCTAAGCGGCCACAAGGATGCTTTAAGTTTTTCAGCCAACACAACGAGTGATGGTCAGTGATGACGCGAAACGGTCGGCCATAAAGGTACGGGCGGAACTTGGCAGCGGCCCATACTACCGCCAAACATTCTTTTTCAGTGGTGGAATAGTTACACTCAGCACGGGAAAGTGCACGGCTGGCGTAGGCCATTACTTTCTCGACCCCGTCTTGGTGCTGAACTAGAACGGCACCAAGGCCGACGTTGCTCGCATCCGTGTGTAATTCTGTGTCGGCATCATCGTCGAAATGTGCCAGGATCGGGGGTGACTGGAGCCGGCGTCGTAACTCATCGAAAGCCATCTGCTATTGGCGCCCCAGGAAAATGATGCGTCATCTCGAGTCAGGAGAGTCAGAGGGCTGGCCATCTGTGCAAAGTTTTTGATAAAGCGACGATAATAGGAGCACAGCCCCAAAAACCGTCGGACTACTTTTTTGTGGGCGGGGACGGGAAAGGCAGCAACGGCAGCAAGTTTCTCAGGGTCAGCTCGGATGCCATCAGCACTCACGATGTGCCCAAGAAACTTCAATTTGGTGAACCCGAAGTGGCACTTTTGAGGCTTGAGAGAAAGGTTGGCAGACTGGACAGCTTCGAGAACAGTTCTCAGGCGGCGCAGGTGTTCCGTGAACGTCAGTGAAGAAATTATCACGTCGTCGAGATAAACAAGGCATGTTTGCCACTTAAGACCTGTGAGCACAGTGTCCATCATCCGCTGGAAGGTGGCAGGAGCACAGCAGAGCCCGAATGGGAGGACGCGGAATTCATAGAGCTCATCTGGTGTTACGAAGGCAGTTTTTTCACGGTCCCTCTCATCAACTTCAATTTGCCAATAACCACTCCTGAGGTCAATGGAGGAGAAGTACTTGGCTCGGCGAAGTCGGTCGAGAGAGTCATCAATCCGTGGCAGCGGATAGACGTCCTTCTTTGTCATACTGTTACGTTTCCGATAGTCAACGCAGAAACGAAGTGTTCCGTCTTTCTTTTTAACGAGGACTACAGGCGACGACCATGGGTTGCTTGAAGGTTGAATGACGCCATCGGCGAGCATCTCCTTGACTTGCTGTTGGATAGCGTCTCTCTCCCGAGGAGACACACGATAGGGCTGCTGATGGATGGGTCGAGTGCCTTCATTTGGATAATCCGGTGTTTAATGACCGACGTTTGCTGCACTTTAGATGAAGACATGAAGCACACACGAAACTCCAGCAATAGATCTTGGAGTTGCCTCTTATCAACGAAGGAAAGGCTAGAATTGATGTCGACAGCGTGTACGGCATCATCCGGTTCAGTGCTAGGCGTAGCTTCCTCTGAAGCAAAACATTCGGTGACTTCGTGCAGATGGTCGACTTAAGCAATGACAGTGCCACGGAACAGATGTCGATGTTCATTGGAGAAATTGGTGACTAATACCTCAGTCTCTCTTCCATGAAGGAAACAAAGACCTCTTGCCACAGAAACTCCCAAGGCGAGTGAAAGGGAGACATTAGGCTCAACAACCCGGAAGCCGTGATGTGGCTCGTCACAAGTAACTCTGGCGAGGATGCTGGCGCGTGGTGGCACTGTGAGGCTGTCATCGGCGACTCGCAGCGTGGAGTGTGACCCGCGGTACTCATGCTTTTCAGTGGCCAGTTTGGCGGAAAACGTCACCAAGCGGTTCGGTAGATCTATAGTGGCACCGTGCTCACGAAGGAAGTCGATGCCAAGAATAACATCACGAGAGCATTCGCGTAGAACAAGAAAAGTCGCAACAAATGTGCAGCCTCGCACCGTAACCCGGGCTGTACACATACCCAGTGGTGCAACCACATGTCCGCCTGCCGTACGTATGTCTGGTCCGTTCCATGGCGTCATCACCTTTTTCAGTGTCCTTGTAAGCCGCCCGCTAAGGATAGAATAATCGGCTCCCGTATCAACTAAAGCGCTGACCTCCTTCGTGTCGACGATAATAGGGATGTCCAGGGAGACCCGGCCGAGACCAGAGCCTGTCGACGTCGGTTCGGAGTGAAGTGAGCGGTGTGGGGGCAGAAGCTGGACGGCGGTTGAGTGGTCGGCGTCGGGACAATTCAATGTCGACGGCAGGTCGGAGTGAAGCAAGCGGTGCGGCGACGGAAGCTGGGCGGCAGTTGTGTGGTCTGCGTCGGGGCGATTTAAGCGACACGGCGGTGATAACTGGTCGGCGATGCGGACGACGTCGGGGCGATCTGGTCTGTGCGGCGAAAACTGGACAGGAATTCGGCGTTCGACGTCGGGGCGAATCGAGTGGTGCGGCGGTGGAAGCTTTACGGCGAATCGGTGCGCGGCGGCCTCGCCCCCAAAGGTCGCCGGAGCTAGTTTTCCCGATGAGGGCTCGAGGAACCATGGCGTCCAGCGGTATACCGTGGCCCAGAGGGCGAAGAGCGACGAGGCGAAGGCGAGTGCGACTTGCGACGAGGAGAATGTGGCAGACTGGCGGGTGACGTACGCTGGCGGGTGACGTACTCGGCGATGTCCTGAGACCTCTGACCAGGCCGTGGACGAGGGCTGTCGGGGGAAAATCCTCTAAGGCCCATCTGACGATAAGGGCACTGCCGGTAGAGGTGACCTGCCTCGCCACAGTGGTAGCAGAGAGGGCGGTTATCTGGAGCACGCCAGAGATAAGTCTTCCGGGGCGCCTGGTGCCAATCTGCCCAAAGGGGCAGCGGTGCCGCAGCGTGCACAGCGACCTGAGGTTGCGTGTAAGGCGAAGGGGTAGGTAGCAGGGCTGGGCGGCGTGTGACATCAGCATAAGTCATCCGCTGGGTGGGGCCCGGGGGTGGTGATAGAACGACTGTACTTGTCGGTGGCATGAGTGCATTCTGTACCTCCTCACGGATGATGCTGGCCAGGGAAGCTGCGCCAGGAGTAAATGATCCATGAAGTTGCTAGAGCTCGTGAACCACGGTGCGAATGAGGTCGCGAAGGGAGCTCATATCTGCCCTGGGATTGTAGTCGGTTCGGTCAGACGGCGGTAGTGTGGGGATGGAATTCAGCGGCCGACCGTACTGGCTGCATCGCTGCTGTAGCAGTTCCTCCATGGTCACAGCTTCAGCCAGAAACGCCGCGACGGTGGTAGGCGGGTTCCGCACGAGGCCGGAAAAAAGCTGTTCTTTGACGCCAAGCATCAGGTGCCGCACCTTCTTCTCCTCACTCATGGACGGGTTGGCGCGATGGCAAAGGCGCATGACGTCTTCAACGTACATTGCGACCCCCTCGTTCTGACGCTGAACTCGAGAGGTCAGGGCACGCTCGGCATTCTCTCGGCGGTCACTGTTGGCGTACGTACCGAGGAGCTGACTTCGGAAGGCCGGCCACGTAGAGAATGTGGCCTCGCGGTTCTCGAACCATGTCCGAGCAGCGTCTTCAAGGCTGAAGTAGACGTTCCGCATTTTCGCAGCGTCATCCCAGCCGTTAAACGTCGCGACCCTTTCATAGTGAGCTAGCCAGTCCTCGGCGTCTTCAAACTGCTCACCGTGAAATGGTTTAGGGGTACGTGGGGTCTGAAGGATGAGACAGGACGAAGGGGTGGAAGGGACAGTCATGGTACGGGCGGGCGGTGTCGTTGCCACAGCCAGAGTCTCTTCGTCAAGAGGGAAGGCCTCAGGGGACAAGCCTCGGAGCCGTCGGCTGGTACGATGAACAGGAGTGGTCTCGAGAGGCGGCCGCGTAGGGTCGTCCGCAGGAGAAGGGATCATCGATGGCACCTCCACCAGTGTCACGACTGAAGTCAGAGGGAGCCGTGAAGGTACACGTAGCCGAGGACCCGAGAATAAGGTCGGCGGAATAAGAGTCACAGAGTCCAGCACCAGCGCGCCGCTCGTGCCAACCACCGCTTCGTCGTCGTCGGCACCAAACACGGCTGTCGCGTGGCGCTAGGCACATGGCTATATATATTTATATAAAGCTTTGAAGATCCCAAAATATAATTCTTACTGCAGTCCTGTGTTCTAGATTTATTGGGCTTTACGTTGCACCATCATAACCTTCCATGGCTAGGTTTCATATTGCTCGAGTTCGAGGACCTCACATGGGCTCAGGCTTCCAGTTTTTTTATACAGTACACTTTCCATTGTAGAATGTTGGTTGAATTGAATGGGACTTTTAAATTGAGCTGCTGCTGACGATGGAGTGGCATTCTGTGTATGGAGTGACCACAGTTTACATGCGTGATCTCGGGCATGTGTTGTGAAAGGGCGTAGTCTGCCATGCGAGCTTGAAATATAGTTGCATTGTGAAGAACTTTGTCACAAATCCAAACCAGTGAAGCGTGGAGGATGCGCACTGCAACACTGAGACCGTGCTTGAGTGGAGGGAAATGGCAGTACTCCTTGAGGCGAGGATCACACATGGGCAACAAAGCTTTGTCAAGAGACGTGCAGCAGTGAATAGCAGTGTTGGATTGCCAGAAATTATCTGTGCTATGCCATGAAATAGTGATGGCAAGGTCGTATTCCTGCTGTTGCATAATTTCAATGAAGCAAAACGCCTGCGCTCATTAGGAACCATCACTGTGGCCAGTGGCCTATTTACTCTTTGCGCCTTTCTGTAACAGAGTTCCTTCAATCAGAGCACATTTGAGGATGCCAGTATAACAGCATGGAAAATCATTACCATGCGACAATTTTTAAATCTTGCGGGTTTTATTTTAAGCTTTAAAAAAAAATGATGCTTAAGTAACATTAAAAAAAAAAAAAGCTGAAATGGCATTTCTCAATATGCTGTGCAAATTTTGCGTGGAACATTTTGTGCTAAAGTTCAATATAGAAATTTCAGTTAATTTATCATTGTTAATTGATGAATAGGGGCACCAAAAATGCCTCTAGGTTATGCTTCTTATCCGCAGCTGTTGTATAGTTTATTTATTATTTACAAATATACTCCTATCCCATGAAATTGGTGCATTGCATGAGCTTTGGAATTTTGCAGTTTTTGTTTTCTTAGTAAGGCAAATATGTGCTGACATTACAATGCGAGAGTCATTATTCAGTGCAATAATAATGGGAAGATGAGGTTTCTTACTTGGCTTGACTATTGTAGGTCTTAAAACATGGATTGAGCCTTAACAGTATGGCTCTTCTCGAGGCAAACTGCAAAGAAGCATTGTGAAAGTTTCCGCACCAAGACAATTTTTTTAAACTTATTGAAGAAAGGAAAAATGCATCATTGAAATAACTTAATTTGTGCACAGAGGAAAGCATCATGGCTTGGGTACTGATTCTGAGGTAGACTAATTTTTGGCCAGACTCTAACCAAGCTGAGTGGGAAACCTCATCCTTCCAGCATTCCAGTGGTGGGTGAAGTGATGAGAAACTCGCTTAGATGATGGCACCCAACTTTCCGGCTTTAGTCAAATAAAACTGAGAATGCAGTGGTGGAAGCCCCTCACAGGAGGCGTCATTGGCATCGGCTGGTCCTCATGATGTCGTAGTTAATCCCCTAGCATAAAATTTGATGATGAATGGCCAGTGCATTTGTGAAATGGGATAGCGCCCGTGAGAGCTGGCGGTGGAGAGTGGACCGTTTTGATCACACAGGCTCCTGAGAAAAGGCACAGTGTGCAACAGCATGCTATGTTTGATGCTCAGCAGGTAGCAGGTGCAGGGATATCAAGTCCGCACTGAAGCCGCACGGCTCTCTCTGGAGCTATTTTTGCTTGCGGTACAATTCCTGGGATAGTTAAAATATTTGGGGTGTTTGATTTGATTACCAGCTCTTTTGCGTCTTTCTGCAGTAGCAACGAAAGCTTGGAAGAAGGCACACAGTGTTTGTATTGGTTATTTAATACTGGTTAAATGTTTGTTGCATGCTCGCAGCTGGAAAGTGCCCAGATGAGAACTTTGAAGGCATGATCCTCAACAAATTATAGTGTGCGTTAGTTCCTTCTTTCTGTAGGGAAATAAAAGTTGCTGCCGAGAAGCACAATTTAATTTTATTCTAGGAACTCATCCATGAATTGCATCACATGTGAGTTCGATTATTTTTTGGATGATTTTGGATTTAGATGCAGAGGAAAGAAGTATACATGTGAATGGCAGCTTATGCTTTCAGTTAAGGACTTCTTAAAAACACCATGTGCTTATTAATGCATGACTGAGCTTTTTCTTAAATCCTCATTGATCTTTAATATATCTTATCATCTTTTCCTGTTGCATCCTAATCATGGTATGAACAAAACATAATCAGTACATTTTGAGCCAGGCGTATGTATTACAGTAATCATCACGGTATGAAAGAGCACTGAACAAGGGTAGAGGGGCGAAGCCTCAGTTCGCAGGTCAAGCCAACGTTTCGACAAGTGGATTTGTCTTCGTCTGATCATTACTGGCAGGGGTTTAAATACACTTTTGCATCTGAAGAAGAAAAGCTAGGGAGGGTTTGTGAGAAGAAAGTAAGTCAAGGAGTGGTGTAGGGGAGGGGTGGGTGAGGAGAAAGTAGGTCAAGGAGTAAATTAAAAAAAAAAAATGTTTCTTCAGCATGTACTTCTCAGCCTGGAACCAGTGATCCTGTGGCCTGAAAAAGAAATAAAAGCAGCAGCACCAGGAAAAACTACAATGCAGTGTAGATGATTAGTCTGCACCTAAATAAAGCATGTTCTGTGCAGACACACCTTTCTTGAAAAGATACAGGCATTCCAAAGGGTACTGATAAGGAATATATCTGCAGGGGAACAATTCTCAGAAGCTTTTCACAAAGGGGGGATAAGGACAAAGACACAGAATAATAACAGGACAGTGAACCACACCTGCCACGCCAAAAAAAGAACAAAACAAATTTCATGGGACAACTAAAGTAGGAAATGATAAGGAAATGTGTTTGGAGGAAAATGTGCAGATGTTCCTCCAAACATGTTTCCTTCTTATCACTTTCTACTTTAATTGTCCCTTTAACTTTTTTTTTTGTTTTGTTTTCTTTGTACCTCGTAGTGGTTTTCAGTCTGGGACTGCCACCATGTTTCAACCTGGCGAGGCACAGAACAACAATGGTGTGAAGGGTTTGTAGCCAAAGTGTTCGAGGCTTTGAAAGCACCCCAGAGGCAGCTGTATGGATGATCGTAGCCTTGCAAGTAAAGATCCTGCATAATTTTGACTGTCATGGAGGTGGTGAAAACGGCAACAGCATCATTATAATATACCATTTTTCATGTAACATGGATTCAGTGTGGAGATGCCGCCCTAGCTAATTCAAGGCCTTTCACTGTGCAGTGAAGCCAACTTTAAGTAGTGCTCGTTTTTTTGCTGCCTAGGGAAGGGGCGCTAACACTTCGGAAAAGGTCTTCTCGTTTCATTATTGAGATTCATGTGGGTTGCTGTTCCTTCAGTGATGAAACTTCTCTAATCCTACATTCTGTTTCTTTTTTTTTTTTTTTATAGTTTTGTAATATGTCTCGCTATAGGTGCAACAAGGGTAGGAACAAGGCCCAGATGAAGACTCCTCCTTGTTGAAATGTTGGCTCGGCTTGCGAACTGAAGCTCCCCCTCAGCCCTTGCTCAGTTCTTTTTCATATGGGTGCAGCTGACACACAATGGACTCAATTTTCAATGCATATTGCAGACATGCACAACAGCGTGCTGAAAGGTCCTTTATATGTATTGACAACTTTGGATTTCTCTAGCCATGTTTCAAGTTGTAATTGTGCCGCAGTCTGGAACACACTGCACATTGTGTTCTGCTGTCATAGTGGGTGATTAATGTTGGCCATTGCTGTTTCTGTGCCAGGTCAACTTCCGCCACTGTACCAGCTGTGGTCGCAAGAGCCAGGAGTTGCAAATGTGCGGTGGCAACTTTTTTGTGGGTGTCTCGGTGTGCAGCGTTGCCGTGATGAACTCATGTCGCTGGATGCAGCAAGTGTAGTTCTGGCCTCTACGGTCAATGTGATGTTCATGGCAGGAGTCCTGGAGGAAAGTGAGATTTTAGCATTAATTTTACAACATGTACTTCCTGACGAAGACAAGCATCAACTGATGTCTCGACAAATCGCGGTGAGTTTTTCACATATGAAAAACTGCTGCAGTTAAGGGCTTCCCAGTTCATCTGGGAGACCAGTATAAAGAATGATGAGATCAAGCTCTTTGGCTTATGCTTGGACCTATGCGTAGACATATAAACCAGGAGCAACAGAATCTCCACTTTTGAAATGGGGCGACCATTGGCGAAACGAGAAACATTTGAGAGAATTATAAGCTGAGATGTGCTATTTTTGAGGAAGTGCTTTTTGGGGGGTTGCATTAAAAAAAAAAATGCTAAGAGAGGAAAAGTTTCAGCCTAGTGCGCTGCAACCAATTTCAGTGTAAGCATCTAGGGGTGTGCGAATAGTATTTTTTCTAAATCAAAGACGAATAGTGTAGCTTTGCTACCGAATCGTATATGACTCAAGCAGTGATAGCTCCAAATCGAATACAATATTCGCTACTTTTACGAATATTTGTACGAAGTGAGCCATGGTCCAAAACACTAAGCACCAACGGCATGGCGGCGGTATGAATAACTTGTAGAGTTAAAGCTATAGCTGTTAAAAGATGCTACACTGACTTCCACTGAGGGCCTGCAGTGCAAATTCAGTATGTTAACACTATAAGCACTAAGTTATTATCCATGTAGGAAAATTACATTTTTCCATAAAGAAAGCAAATAAACTAGAACTTCACCTCGGTACATGATACGGGCGACAGCTGTTTGATCCATGCCTTCCGAGATCAGATCAAGTTAGGGCTTGCTGAACTTGCCTTAACCCTGCTGTGCTGTCCATAGAAGTCATGTATGAGCACTGTGAATGCTGCCGCACAAATTGACCATGTAGCAGCATTGAACCTGTCATCACAAGCATATACATATATACCAATTGCTGCAGGATAATTTGCAGCATCAGTTTGGGCTGTTTTTTTTCGAACAGATGAAGAAAAATACTACAGTAGGCACTATTCGAACTTGGCAATTATTTGAAAAGTGTTCGAGAAGCTCCAAACGTATTTGATCCGGTATGAATAATTTTCAATATGTACAAGTATCGATTCGTTCGAGTAATCAAATGCGAGGATGTGCGATTCTCTATGCGGAATTTTCTAATATTTGCACACTCCTATAAGCTTTCTTGTTTAAATGCAGTTTGTAATAAGACAGCTCTTTTGTGTCGGTGTGATGGAAGTGTGACAGTTTTGAAAGATTTCTTTATCATAATTGCATGCTTTTCTGATCAGAATTTGTGAACGTATCACATATATATCTTTTCCGCATGATAAATAGGCACATGCACAGCCATCTATTGACTTCACAACTTGGAGAGCAAATATTGCTCTGTCACTTGTAAATCGCCAAGTTTTTTATGGGCCTCAAGGGATTTTTGTTTGTTTGTTTCAATCCAGGACCACGAGATTGATCCTCGTCTAGTCAGCATCGCCACATGCTTTATGCTAGGACTACAGACAGTTACTATGGTCCTGAGTGCTTGTGGAGGGCCATTCTATTTACAAGATGTGTCTCCGTGGGTGGTATTCAACGGAAAGCTTTTTCATGTGCTTGGCCAGGAGCTTGCCCACGAGCGGTCGGCGATATTAACAACTGCGGAGAGAAATGCAAGTACTCAATGTCTTTTAACTCAAAGCTTTAAAGGCCCCTTTCTGTAAAAACTCCAGCATTGGCATTGTTGGCGTGAGCAAAATGTCACAAGCATGCTGGCAGGTGGTTGTTGGTAGGTGACTTAGCCAGACACTAATTGGAGGGTGGGTTGTATGACATCACAGGACCACATGACATGGTCAAATTGGTAGAAGGGCAGGAGTTGGCAGTTGATGGAAATTAAATTTTGGACACTTGGATCCACATTCAGACGCGCCGCCCCTAGGCCACGCAGGCATGTTCGTACGGTTCGGTTAAAGGGGGCTTTATATCTGTTATAAGGTGATGCAAATAACGCGGTGGCTTGCAATTGTATGCTAATGTTAGATAATAGAGGTAATAATAATGAGATTAATGGATTAAGCAAGTACCAAAGTCCATGTTCTATGCGAATGGGGATCTGGGTTCATATTCAGAGTTTGCTTTGTTATCAAAAGTGTCACCATCTCCCTGACCTCGAGTCATCAGACTGGTGGAAATGCCAGAACGGGAAGTGGTAGACATCCGGTTCCGGCATTTCCACCAGTCGGATTACTCGAGGTCAGGGAAATAGCTACACTTTCGATAACGGCACAAACTTGGAATACGGACCCTGCGAGGGAAGCTGCAGACAAGAGCCAATGACGCTGTCACGTTAAAGGCAAATCTTAAGTGTCCCCCCCCCCCCTTTTTTTTTTTTTAATTCAGCTTATGCACCTAAAAACAGCGCTTCTTTTGCACATGCCTGTAAGATCTTGTGACATGCTATGTTCACTACTGGGTGGCATCTGCTGCATGCATATTTTGCCATGCTCGCTTTGCTGCAAGCCTCTCACTTATCTCCTTGATACTTACCGATGTCGTGGTTCATGAAGAACTTGTCGTGATACGTCATGTATCTCGAGCAGTCGGTATGGAAGAGAAAGTAAAAGAAGAGATGGAAGAGAGTTGAACAATGCGGTTCCGTGCTTGTGTTAAACCCACCCGCCCAGCTGACCTAATAATCCCCTTTGGAGTCCTTTGCAATAATCTCTCTGAAATTCTATTCAAGAGATATTTGCACTCACCTGGCACACTTACACACCTTCATGCAAGCTCATTATTTTGGAGGTGCTCCTGCATATAAGAGTAGCCATTTTTTTTTTGCCTCTGTCTTAAAAAGAGAACCTGCTGTAATCATTCTATATACATGGAAAAGGGGGGGGGGGGGGGGCATTGAACAGTGTTTGTCAAGAACCTCACAAAGCAGCGCTGCTAGAAACATGAACCAGTGTAAATTAAAGCTCATAGAAAATCTATTTCTTGCAGCAGAAATTGAGAAAGCACCACGTCCAATTTTTTGCACCAAAACAAACTTAGAAATACCTATAAAGAATTTGAGTTATCAGTTATCTTGTCTGAGTTTTCGTATGATATTCAA
The DNA here is from genome assembly GCA_023969395.1 of Amblyomma maculatum. Lineage (NCBI taxonomy): Eukaryota > Metazoa > Arthropoda > Arachnida > Ixodida > Ixodidae > Amblyomma > Amblyomma maculatum. The sequence continues at coordinate 82,333 of JAJIZL010000495.1, read as the reverse complement.
GAGATGTTCATTGTTTGAAAAGGAATACACTAGCAGTTCAGCAAATTCTCTCTCTGCAGCCAAATTATGCGAAGTGTCCGAGAGAGAGGATATGATAGTGACATGGCACTAAGCATTAAAGATATACTGCACTATAGTCTGTACCAAGCTGATGCTAGCCAGGCCTGCTGCATCGAAGGGGAGGGTTAAGGATAAAAAGGGGTTCAAATGGCAACGGGGTTCGGTTAGTCGGGACATGCAAGGCAGGGATGAATGCGCTAAAAGAAAAAAATGGGCAGGTTGTTGAGGAATATGCTGCAAAGAATGCGTAGCTGGGTGGTGGAGAGGGATTTTTCAGGGGCAGGGAGAGGATACATAAAGATTCTGTAGTGTTGTCACAGTGAAGATTTATTTGGTGCTTGTAAAGGATTGTGGTGTCCCGTGTGGGTGCTTCAAATTGTACTTTACTTTAGAGGAAGTGTTTATCCTTAAAGGTTAATGTGCCTTTCTTGAATGATATTCCTTCTTTACTGTACAATTTTCAAAAGTGCATGCTTGAAGGTAACACATCAAATTTGATGTCAAGAATGTAAGCACAGGTGTGAAGGCCACTTTTAGGCCTTCCTTGAAATGAGACACAGTTAGGTCATTAGTGCTGACTACAGTAGAATCTCGGTGATACGAAATTCAAAGGGAGACGAAAATTTTCGTATCACCCGAAATTTCGTATCACCAAAAAACGAGCAAAATCCGTTTTCAAGCCTTCCAACAGGTACGAAATATTTATTTTCGTTGAAAGAAATCGCGTATATCCTTCTGCACCTTCTTTTCCGCGAGATCTGATAACAGAGTTTTGAAAACTGAAAAATTGGGCCGCTGTCTTCACAGACTCGGAGGTCACGGCGCGCCGCAGAACATCGATGGCGTGCATCATTTCTGCTGCCGTCGGCGGTGGGTCATCAATGCTTTGGTCATCGTCATCTTCGTCACTGCATGGAATGTCAGGCTGTGATGACGCTTCCTCCGCAATATCTTCAACCGTGCGGAGACCACAGGTGGCGAGGTCGTCGTCCGCGGTGACGAAATCGTCGACGCAACAGTCGAAGTCAAGTTGATTCCAGACATCGATGGGAATCGGGTCTGGCACTTGCGAGGCAGTAGCCACAGCGGAATTGAAAACCCCACACTTCGCGAAACAATTGGCGATGGTCGTAGGAACGACGCGATCCCAGGCAATTGCAAGAAAAGGCACAGCATCCAGAAGAGTGATCTGGAGATTCGCGTCCTTCCTTTCAATCTTCGCGAGGAGGCGGCGCACCAACAAAGCTTTGAAATGGTGCTTAACATTCCTTATAATCCCAGCATCCAGTGGTTGCAAATGACTTGTTGCGTTCGGGGGCAGGAACACCACCTTAACACTTTGTAGTGTCATTTGTTTTGGATGGGCGGTGCACTGGTCCAGCAGCAAAACTATTTTTCTGTTGTGGCAAGACATCTTGCGGTCGAGGTACGTGACGAATTCCATAAACAAAGAAGATGTCATCCATGCTTTTTTGTTCGCCTTGTAGACGCAGGGCAATCGACCGGCTGCCTTAAAGCATCGGGGCTTTTGATATTTGCCAATGACTGTCAGTGGCATCTTTTCCGATCCGTCGGCGTTGCAACAAAACA